>KZ652136.1:50171-68840 GCA_001010745.2 Gerris buenoi
ACATTTAAATAGGAAGTTTTGTGCTCCGATATTCGTTACATAGGTATAGCGCAAATGGTTTGGTATCGGGCTTACACTCAGTAGCCCCGGGTTCGATCCCAGCTTATGGCACATCAATTTTTAACGTTAAAAAATCATTTAGAGGTGAGTCGTTGTTGTCGTTGTCGTTGTTGGGGACACTACTCGATTATATAAAAGATATATCAAAGTAGTATTTTAATTATAGATGAAACTCGATGAGTAAGTCTTATGTTAAACTAATTCTGGTCAGTTTAGCTGATCTTGGAAAAAAGTTTCTAAATATAGATCTCCTAATCTAATTAAAACTTAAAACAATAACATCACAGAATTTATTATTTATTTTATTATATTTATATTGATGTTTAGTTTTATATTGTTAATATCCTTGCAATTCTCTCTTTAAAGTATCAATTTGTGAACCGTAGTTCAATAAAAATCTCATATGCTTGTTGATCGTTAAAAGCTTGGGTGAATTCTATAGCGAAAAATCAGCAAAAAGGGAAGCTTCTCGGGATCTCGCGATATTTTAATAGAAAACTCGGAGAAAATTGTAGATTCCTCTTTTACTTTTGCCTTCTTTGGTATAAGAGATGAAAAAAGGGAGAGTAGATATAAAAAAATTTACATTTTTTAATCTTGTATGGGTAGGTATCAAAAGAAAAATTCTTGTATGAATATCTACATTAAATCTTCCATTATACAAAGACGGCTAAAAGAAAAACAACAAAGTACAACTAATATAGCTACCAAAAAGTACTTTTTTTGTACAAGAAAAAGGAATATCCAAAATAATATTTATTTTATTTTATTATTTGTTTATTTTATACCATAATAGTTTTATATACATATCATGCTTCCGAGCTTAATATATAAAACAATCAACAATGGCCTAATTGTGGCCTAGAATACAAATTTTATTAAAATCGGACGCGTAGTTTTTAAAATATGTTGGTTCCCAACAATTGAGCAACAGACGGACACGAGATAAAAATGCTCCCTGATGTCTGAAACGAATTTCTATCATGAGTTTTTTTTGAAATCGGAAACAAACCATTGTTTGTTCTTTAGAACGATATCATACCTTTCTTACCTTCGGTAAGCATGGAAGTATAATGGGAAATAAATATACATAGGGGGACAATAATGGTTGTAAAAGCCTAACTGCCTAAGTGATAGGATGCTAGGAAGGTATGGGCCACTCTAGTTGGCAGAGTCTGTCTATATGACCGACTTTATGGGCGCGAAAAACTGGCAGAACGAAAAAATCAATTAACTGTTATGCAATGGTAGAGCCAAATTTTGTAGACTTCGTTTCATCGAAAAATATTGTTGAACCTTAGTTATTAACTTTTTTTTTCTTTTTTTAATATAAATATATATATGCTTTGATTTTTTATTTTTTTTTTTTTTTTTTTATAGCAATGGTGATTATTGATTTATTTTTCATTATACCAAAATAAAACTGTTTTTTTAAAATAGGATATTATGTTACTAGGCTGTGAAGTGAGTTTTTTCTTTACCGCGGCAATTACATTTACTGTCGAGCGAAGCGAGACATGAAATATTGCCAAGGTAAAGAAAAAACACTTCACAGTCGTGTAGCATATGCTATTTTTTCCGAGGTAGCGGACAATAAAAAAACATGAAATATTAATCAATAATCAATATAATAATAACAAATATTAGTTTAAACTTAAGATTAAAAAAAAAGAAACCTTAAAAAGAGGTTACACTATAAGAAAAGATAAATAAAACGCATTGACATCTAGCGGAATTCAATCGTACTAAGAGCCTCATTAGTAAGAAATCAGCGCTGCTACGGAAGTTTTGGTAAGTTCTTGCAGAACAATAAAAATTGTTTGCGTCCTAGGACGTAAAAAATTGTTTCTTTACTCCAAGGAGTAATGAAAAGATTTTTAAGTCTACGTAACGAAAAAATTGATTTTAGCTTTGTTTTCTAGGCTCTAAAGTTACTATTTCACAGCCTACCACGGAAAAACACTATTTTTTTATCACTTGCTTTGTTTAAGCTTGGACATTTAATATCGTCGGATTTAACTGCTTACTTTTGGATAGTTCTTTCACTAAAATATAATTAGTTCTGAACTAATTTCATTACTAATTTTGATTATTTATTTTTAATTTTATTGTACGAAAGTTCTTGAGACGTAGATTAAGAAGTATTTTGATTTTTCTTTTTTTTTTATACGCTCAATGAACAATGGCAACACAAACACTCATAACGGATAATTCCGTTGAACACTTGGTTTCTGACGTTTTTTGGTGAAAGAAATATTTGTGCATATACATAGGTATTAATTCGAGCAGAAGTTTATTTTTATATAAGCCAACAGACTACACGAGACAAAAAAATATTCCCTGATATCTAAAAAGAATATTTAAATTTAGAGACAAATAAATGTTCTCATCAGAATTCACATATTGCTTCTACTACCTTTCGGTAAGTTCAGAAGCAAATATAACAATCAAATATGAAATGAAGTAAAACTAATTTGTTGTTTTTTTTTTGTCTGTTATTAGATGGGCCACAGTGACGATCACCAGGTGATGTTAAAGGGAGTGAACTTCGAGGCTTCAGGCTACTACACCTGCGAGGTCTCGACCAACACTCCCATATATACAAAGCCGTCCGACCCTCACGAACTAACAGTCATGCGTAAGTACGCATTCCTTCTACCATATTTAATTACTCTTTTAAGTGCAAGTTTTGCAAAGGAAATGTTTCAGTAATAAATGTTAAAGTTAAGTTTTTAAGTATGTATTTATTTTATTATTAACTAGGGGGCTCCGACCTCTACTCGCTTCGCTCGTCAACCCCCGAAAAGCGGCCGCTGCCACGTTGAGGCCCTCTAAAGTGAAGCATTAAAATTGATCTCATGTTTCTTTTCAATGTTGACAAATACATACATGCTGTAATATATCACGTTAGCTATAGAATGTACTGAAAAGGACTGTGAGAAAATTCCTGAGACTGATTTAGCGATCTTTTTTGCAAGGTGTGTGCATAGTAATGGAATGAGAAGGGTGAGGTGGAGATACGTGAGTATGTAGTTAGAGCAGCGGCTATATGGAGGGGGTAGCCAGACTACTATCTATTTTCTTTGTCTCTCCGACATTCCTATATACATGTTCCAACTTCTCCCTTACCTCTCTAATCACCCTCACTCTTTCTACATGTAGTTTAGTATCTCACTTTCAAGAGCCCTCCTTTCTCCCCCTTTTACTCCTATCGCGTTCTTTCACACAGGTTTTGTATTGCACTCTCACTGAACTCGTTTGTTTATAAAACTTTTTTAATATTATAGATAGATAACTTATTCAATAAGTAAATTAGTTCTAGTAAGATGAAAAACAAATAAAATATATAATTTTAGACCTGTATTCAATGTCTGTTTATAACAATATTGGAACTGTCTGTGGGCGATTAAGAAAATATTTAGAGCTCTTTTCAAGCTCACGTGAATGGCATCTTAATACTTTTTCTTTTTGTCTGCCGATCGTAATGCACGTGGTTCAGCTCAAAGCAAGTAGTCAGTTCTCCTCACGAAACTACGAAGATCCATCCAAGAAAATAACTCTAATTATAAGATAAGAAGGTAAAATATGAAAACAATTCAGAGTAGATATTGTTGTTGTTTTTTTACTAGGGTAACATTGTAATATAATACATATAACAAGAAAACAAGATCGAGGATTGATGAAAAGGAATAATATCATTTACAGTTATGAGGGGATTCATTAATGTGTTTAAAAACTTCAACACTTTCTAGGACGTTCTGTTTTCAGTTTTTTACCATAAAAAAATATAGCCCCTTCATTTCAGAATCAGAATCAAAAGCATGATTGGTTTTAAATAGGTGGGCAGTAAAATGGAATTTAAAAGAATTACTTCAAGGAAAACGTAGGTTTCTAGTCCACATTCGCCGTTCGAGAGAAACATAGACGTAAGTGCAAAATTTTGTAAATTTGAGTTAGACACATGACTAGATACAAAAAAGTACATTCTATCAAATGCTACAACGTCCGTTTTGAAATTGCTACTTTTAACCGATAAAGAGCTAAAAAGTCGTTGTGGTCCTGCCAGGTTATTAGAGGTAACAACGTCGCATGGTTCAGTTTCGTGTTTCCTTTAAAGAAAGTTTTACCTATTTTATTGCAAAAGTGACGCATTTGTACTATACGTCACGAGCTTAGCTATTTCTTATTTAATTACTGCGGCATAATTGCACTTTAAGTCATTTTTAACTCAATAATTCTACAATTATTTAAGTCGCAAATGTAACACTAAAGAAGCCCCTACACGATCAAGCCGCTTTATCAAAACATCACGTCAAGCTGATTGACACGACCTTCAAGCAGCCTTGGGGTGCATCAAGCATCCTATCAATCTTTTCATTAAAACTCATTTTTAGCAGAGTTTTCAACAAGTGAACTGCTCCTCCTGGACTGTAGTGAAGCAGTATTGTGTAAATACCATGGTTTCAAATCAGGATTGGGGTGTCGAGCAGGTGATTGACGGAATACTTGATCAAAATTGCTCTAGACAATGAAGCACTCTGTCAAGCGGCGAAACTCTCAAACTTTCTATCAATCTCCGTCAAGGCTTGACTCAAGCATCAAAGGGGTTCCTGGACTATCAATCATGCTTGACACCATTGCTTGACGCGCTGTTTTGATCAAACAGCTTGATCGGGTAGGGGCTGCTTTAATTAATATAGCCTAAATTTATGACCTAAGTGAGGTTTACATTAAAATTTGTCCCTTTGTATTGTATCGTATCTACTTCGATGTTATAATTATGAAGGGGTGCGGTGGTGAGGAGGTGTAGAAGGTTATGAAAAGTGGAAAGTTTGGAGATGAAAACTATTGGCACGAGTTATTTCGATAGTTATAGAAAGATCTACGAATTTGATGGAGGAATCCATGGACTATACATTTTGGACCTTTGTCCTTTTCAAAATGGTAATCCGTTTAATAATTTTAAATTTTTATAAATATTAAAGTTTTATTATATACCTGTAATAAAGACCTAATGGAGATTTTAAACAATACCCCCTTCTTCTAAATATATAAAGAAGGGAGTATCTTCTAGGAANAACAATCTCTATTTTATCAAAAAGAAAACGTAATTTAACTAAAATTTGTAATTACCTGTTAACATCAAGTGTAGTTAATACATTAAAATAGGGTTTATAGCATTTTAAGAAAAATTTGTCAAAAATAACTAATATAAACTACTAAAACCAATCTTCCACAACAGAGGAAATTATAATAACTATAAAAAGTTTCTATTTAACGAATAAAAAAAAACAAAACACAATAACGGAAATACAAAAAGCAACATTAATTAAAGCTAGTTAGATTTGGTAAATGAAATATTAAAACAATTTTATTTTTTCACCCCTCACTGACCCAACACTTTCATCAAAATATTTCTTCTACTGTTTTAATTATATGTAGGCTAGTTTGCTATTTTGATATCCTTGGAAATTGACAACCAGAAAACGAAATACAAAAGTTGACACCTGGAAAGTTTTGTTCAATTTAATAACTATACTGTTCCCGAATAGTAATGTAACCAAAAAATTCTGTAGTCGAAACCAAAAAGAGGAGTTAAGTCCAAAAATGCAACTTTTCAGGAGAGCAAAAACAATCTTTAAACAATTATCTAAAAAGATTGTGACTTACAGATTATATAATGCAATCCTCATCTTCTTCAAATTATTATACTGTGTAGGATCCACAAGCTTAGATCACTATTCCTTCAACACAAAGGTACTTATTATCAAAAGTTTGGAAAAATCCCTAACTTGTCTCCTTTGGACCAAAATTCGTAAAATTTAAGATGGTGTATAATAATTTGTGTTGTTTATAAATTGTATATTATTAGCATTATTAAACTAGAATAACTATTATTTAAATTCTATATTAGGTATATTTTATTTACAATATCATGTAAGGTGTAGAATGATATACATAGCTCCCAAAAGCTTATGCCCTTTATATTAAAAACTGATATCTCATCAGAGAATGTATAAAGGCAATAAATTTACTCAAGCCCTTCACACTTGGCTCTACATACTTCTTACAAACCCCCTTATGTATATCTTATGTATAACCCTTAATGTAAGGCTTGATATTTCATTAACAGAACATGCTTGAATTACCTCCTTTATACTATTCTGGAGATAATTTTTCTCTTACTTAAAAAAGAGAATTCATTTTTGAACTTAACGCCTTTTTACTTTTGACTACAGAATTGTTAATACCTTTAACCCGTGCTCTACGGGGGGCTTCTGTTAAGTATCAGTAGCTATGTTTCGAAGTGCTAATGTGTTGCATTTATTGTGTAGACCAAGCCATTAAATAAAATGTTTAAATAGTTTTCAAAGCTAATTATTATTATTATTTTGATTATAATTATTATTTATTTTTTATTTTTTTGCTTCAGAGATTCAGATGGCAGATCCCCAGATCAGGTTCTGGAAGAACACGTATACTGTAGGAGAAACACTTCAAGTTAACTGTACTTCAGGAGCTGCCAGGCCAACGCCTGACATTACGTGGTTCGTCAACGGCGTTCAGGTAAAACAACTATCATTTAATAAGTTAGTAATCATTTGAGGATTTCCCCACACTCTTAAAATTATGTATATACCTAATGGATAGCTATTAAAAAAAATCAACCAAAGTTTTATTATTCTTGAGTTATTGCTGTTATTTTAAATTTTTAAGTATAGTCGTATTCATTTGTTAAATAAAAAAAAAATAGACTGCTAATTTGTGTATACATAGCTTCTTCGCATCCTAGCTCGTATTTTATTGATTTTATGCTTTTGCAAGCCATTATTGTTTAAGTTATTTAATTGATTGATTTTTTACAAAAGTATCAATTTAGCAAAATTTAAAGAGAGTACATGTTTGGAATTAAATCTGTTGCTACCTGCGAGCTATTTTCGACAAACCTTTCAAATTTCATAAAATCAGATGAGTACTCTTGTAATGATATAGGTGGAAATAAATATGTTTGTCAGCATGTAGAAGAAAATTAAATGAGCGCAGAAGGTTGAAACTTATATGGAACCAAGAATGGGCTAATCATCTACCATCGAAATTTTATTAAAATGGTAATTTCTAAGATAATTATGTTGGTTCGCAAAATAGAGCGACCTACTGATAGACACGGAACCAAAAATGTTTTCATTAAAAGAGGACCAAATGAGCGCATATAGTTGGAACTTGTATAGGACCAACAATGGTCTAATTATCACACAAATTTTATTAAAATCTGACGAGTAATTGGATAATAATAGTTTTAAAAAGCATAAAATCATTAAATTTTACGAAATAGGATACGAGGAAGCTATATACCATAATAATTTGCAGAGTATTTTAAAGTCAATAAAATAAAAATGTAATTGCTATTTCTCCAAATATGCACCTTCAATTGTGTATTTATATATATAAAAAAAAGAAAAGAAAAAACGTTGTGACATGGTTAAAATGATGAAAAATGATACGCGAAGTTAAATTACTATAAAAAAGTTTATATTTTCACTTTTTTCGTTTTTATACANATAAAGACTTGGCCAAGAGTTATTTTTAAATACGGTATTTTTATTTGTTTCAGAATTGTATAAGTAAACAAAATTATATAAAATTTAGATGGAATGTCGAAAGTAATCTGCTGATAGATTATTTTTATACATACGATTTTTTTTTTTCGGGTAGCGCCTTTCTAATCCTAAAATTTTGCCATATGATATTCTGAACCTCCATGCCAAATATAATCAACATCGGCCCTGACTACTGACAACAGACGACCCATCGACCCCAAAACGTACTATTTTCTATCATCGTGTAAATTAAAAAAATTTAATTTTTGCTCTATTACAATACTATCTCTTTATATACCTACTACGCATTTGAAAAAGTAAATTAAACAAAAATTTTAATACCTACTTTTTAAACTATGAGGACTGGTGAAACGGCTAAATGCAACAATGTTTAAAATTTGTGTCATTAAATATAAAATGATAATGTGCAATTTTTTTTTTATTTACTGTGTACAACACTTTAATATCGGTTGGACAAGAGTTGAAGTAAACAACATTATCCAAGCTTGGAATGTTTAGTTCATTTCTTATGGAATTCTAATTAAATACAATAAACTTTAAGGAAACAGCTTAAGTGACTTTGGTCTAAGTTAAATTTAATTATGTTTGTAGATCTTGATTACATCTTTAGTAGATGTCTGTTAAGCAGCATTCCTTGATAAAAACATTCCTCGTGATGGGAAAGGGTAATTCCCACTTCTGTGACACCACAGTCACTAATTCTGACTCTTGGAATTCTGTCTCAAACATTTAGTGAGCTTCTTTTCTTACGTGGTGGATTCATGTCCTTAGTAGCAAGGGCTTCTGGAATATCGAGCAGTTATAATTAAGAGATCCATGGTCCTCTTCCAGAAAAATATGGAAGAGCGTTGCAGAGTGTACAAGTGCTACTAACCGTAGACCGCTGCTCTGGGTCAGGACATAGATTGAAAATGTTGATGTTGCATTTTCGATGTCCTTACTGCGTTGTTTTGTCCTGCTAAGGATGCACCAGACTAGAAATAAGGTTCTTGAAACCATAGTGGCCACTTCCTGTTGGATATTGGTTACTTAAGTTCCTTTCGAACTCCGTTACTTCTTTAGATTGTTACTCCCCTGTGTTTTTATTTGACTTAGACTAAATAATTATTAAACAAAGGTAGTTATGAAGACAAAGTTTAATGTACTTTGGGACAAAGCAATATCATACTTCTGTTTTTATAAGGGGAGTAACAGTCTAAAGAAGAACATTCCGCTAACCTTTTTTAGATTATTACTCCCCTCTGTTTTTTTTATAAGGGGAGTAACAATCTAAATAAGTGCATACCTGTCCCATCGCATACAGAAATCCATGGTGTAGTAACTTCCTGTCCACTGATTATAAGCAGAATGTAACCCTGTGTAATTGAGTATGTTTCTTCCACGATGTCTTCAGCCTCCAAAGTCAACCTTGCTACAATCCTCTTATCTACTACTAAATATAGTTAAGAACCGAAATCATTATAATATATCATCTCTGGTCGCTAACTCTAATGTTCCTTGCAATAAATCCAAATTTACCTTTGAACTTTTGTTGTTTTTGGCTTCTCTCTTTATGTTCTTTTAACCAGGCAAGTCAGTACTCCCCTAAAAACCAATTTTCATGTTCAGACAGAATTGGGACTAACAAAACTTTCTTGTTCTCTCCTTAACGAAATCCCCAGAGACCTGTCATCTACAATCTAAATGCCATCATAAAAAATTGAAACCAAAAAATAAATAAAATAATAATAATATGATAAATAAAGTAGTTCATTTCATTTTCAATTATTTTTTTTCTCTATCTTGTCGACAAAATGAAAACTTAGTTGAGAAGGGAAGAAATTAAAATGATTTAATGATCAAATCGAGGGAGAAAAAAATAATAAAAAATAAAAAATAAGGAAAAATATAAGAAATTAAAATAAGATTTAGATGGCAACCATGCGTCATAATAGACAGGGAAAGAGTTTATTTCATTGATAAGAAAAAACTCAGCCTAGATATGACAAAGGCATGTTTTCCTTTCCTTGTATGGAGAGGCTTGCAGAAAGGGGGACAACAATTTTATTCTATTTGTTAAGGTTTTTCTTGGGTCTCCTTCCACAAGAACATGGGTCTCTTACTTCTCTACTTCCATTCCACTCCTAGCTATTTATTATAAGAGGAAAAATGTCCAGCACGTTAAAACTATTACTCTTTTTCCACAAGTAATAAAACCGTGGGGGTAGGGGGGTAAAAGAAATAAATATATAGGTATTTTGCAGTAGACGACATATAGAAAGGATAAAAAAATTGTACAAACGCAACATTCATTTATCATAAGCTATAATTCTGTTTAGGTCAGGCTTCATTTCATTCTTTTAAAACTTTAACTTTAAGTAAAAATAGGAGAAAAACGTTATTCAACTGGAGAAAGAAAAAAGAATACATTCTGATTTACGACTTCCTTCTAAAAAAATAACCCCTTGGTCTGACTTTTAAAATACTTACCGTGTTGTGATAAACAAGCAAAATAAACATGACTGATAGGGTTTAGACGGAGCAGTGATGTAGATAGTCTTGGAATGAAAATAACTGTAGAAATGTAGGTAGTTTCATCTTAGTCCTTTTTAAGATACGCCATTTTGATTAAAGATGGCAGCCATTTATATGCAAAATTTGTCATGACGAGATCTCTAGAACCATATTACGGTGGAAAATAAGTAGTCTCCTCCTGGAAAGTTTAAATTTAAAAATTCTTGTCCAGTATCAATTTAACAATTAGGGATATTTGCAAGGTAAATTTGGTCGATGGGATAGAAGAGGAGGTATAGAAAACTCTTTAAAAATAACTATTTCTTCTACTTTTAGATTATTAGGTAGTGGTCCCCTGTAAGTACTTATGTTGAAAGTGTTGGGTCAGTAAGGGGTGAAAAAATAAAATTGAAGAACTACTTCATGAAAAATTGGATATATTTCATTCCTTAAGGAACATCTTCAGGCCTGTTAACATCAAGTGTAGTTAATACATTAAAAAAGGGTTTAAAGCATTTTAAGAAATTTTGTCAAAAATAACTAATATAAACTACTAAAACCAATCTTCCACAACAGAGGAAATTATAATAACTATAAAAAGTTTCTATTTAACGAATAAAAAAAAACAAAACACAATAACGGAAATACAAAAAGCAACATTAATTAAAGCTAGTTAGATTTGGTAAATGAAATATTAAAACAATTTTATTTTTTCACCCCTCACTGACCCAACACTTTCATCAAAATATTTCTTCTACTGTTTTAATTATATGTAGGCTAGTTTGCTATTTTGATATCCTTGGAAATTGACAACCAGAAAACGAAATACAAAAGTTGACACCTGGAAAGTTTTGTTCAATTTAATAACTATACTGTTCCCGAATAGTAATGTAACCAAAAAATTCTGTAGTCGAAACCAAAAAGAGGAGTTAAGTCCAAAAATGCAACTTTTCAGGAGAGCAAAAACAATCTTTAAACAATTATCTAAAAAGATTGTGACTTACAGATTATATAATGCAATCCTCATCTTCTTCAAATTATTATACTGTGTAGGATCCACAAGCTTAGATCACTATTCCTTCAACACAAAGGTACTTATTATCAAAAGTTTGGAAAAATCCCTAACTTGTCTCCTTTGGACCAAAATTCGTAAAATTTAAGATGGTGTATAATAATTTGTGTTGTTTATAAATTGTATATTATTAGCATTATTAAACTAGAATAACTATTATTTAAATTCTATATTAGGTATATTGTATTTACAATATCATGTAAGGTGTAGAATGATATACATAGCTCCCAAAAGCTTATGCTCTTTATATTAAAAACTGATATCTCATCAGAGAATGTATAAAGGCAATAAATTTACTCAAGCCCTTCACACTTGGCTCTACATACTTCTTACAAACCCCCTTATGTACAACCCTTAATGTAAGGCTTGATATCATTAACAGAACATACTTGAATTACCTCCTTTATACTATTCTGGAGATAATTTTTCTCTGACTTAAAAAAGAGAATACATTTTTGAACTTAACGCCTTTTTACTTTTGACTACAGAATTGTTAATACCTTTACCCCGAGCTCTACGGGGGGCTCCTGTTAAGTATCAGTGGCTATGTTTCGAAGTGCTAATGTGTTGCATTTATTGTGTAGACCAAGCCATTAAATAAAATGTTTAAATAGTTTTCAAAGCTAATTATTATTATTATTTTGATTATAATTATTATTTATTTTTTATTTTTTTGCTTCAGAGATTCAGATGGCAGATCCCCAGATCAGGTTCTGGAAGAACACGTATACTGTAGGAGAAACACTTCAAGTTAACTGTACTTCAGGAGCTGCCAGGCCAACGCCTGACATTACGTGGTTCGTCAACGGCGTTCAGGTAAAACAACTATCATTTAATAAGTTAGTAATCATTTGAGGATTTCCCCACACTCTTAAAATTATGTATATACCTAATGGATAGCTATTAAAAAAAATCAACCAAAGTTTTATTATTCTTGAGTTATTGCTGTTATTTTAAATTTTTAAGTATAGTCGTATTCATTTGTTAAATAAAAAAAAATAGACTGCTAATTTGTGTATACATAGCTTCTTCGCATCCTAGCTCGTATTTTATTGATTTTATGCTTTTGCAAGCCATTATTGTTTAATTTATTGATTTTTTTTACAAGAATTAAAGTGTCAATTTAGCAAAATTTAAAGAGAGTACATGGTTGGAATTAAATCTGTTGCTACCTGCGAGCTATTTTCGACAAACCTTTCAAATTTCATAACAATCAGATGAGTACTCTTGAAGATATAAGGTGTAAATAAATATATGTTTGTCAGCATTTGGAAGAAAATTAAATGAGCGCAGAAGTTTGAAACTTATATGGAACCAAGAATGGGCTAATCATCTACCATCGAAATTTTATTAAAATGGTAATTTCTAAGATAATTATGTTGGTTCGCAAAAATAGAGCGACCTACTGATGGACACGGAACCAAAAATATTCCCATTAAAAGAGGACCAAATGAGCGCATATAGTTGAAACTTGTATAGGACCAACAATGGTCTAATTATCACACAAATTTTATTAAAATCTGACGAGTAATTGGATAATAATAGTTTTAAAAAGCATAAAATCATTAAATTTTACGAAATAGGATACGAGGAAGCTATATACCATAATAATTTGCAGAGTATTTTAAAGTCAATAAAATAAAAATGTAATTGCTATTTCTCCAAATATGCACCTTCAATTGTGTATTTATATATATAAAAAAAAGAAAAGAAAAAACGTTGTGACATGGTTAAAATGATGAAAAATNGATGAAAAATGATACGCAAAGTTAAATTACTATAAAAAAGTTTATATTTTCAAGTTTTTTTTCGTTTTTATACAAAATGACAATGACAATCAGAAATATTGAAAAATCTTAAATATTGTTTTTCATCGGCTTTCATGGCAACGCACAATGCTTTTAAAATCAAACATAAAAATATAAAAAATCGCTTTCGCGTTAATAACAATTTTTTATAGAAAAAATTATTACAGTGATACAATACCTACGAGATATGTTATGTCGTATTAACACATAATTTTATGCAGTGCTTAAAAATGTATTAGTTTTTATTAAGTAATGCAAATTAATCAATTCCTGGTAACGTTATTCAGTTTGTTATACGCCTTTTAGAAAACATTTTTATTTTTCCTTCCATCTTCCAAAAGGTAACGGAAGCTATGGTTCTGAAGAACTAAATTTTTTTACTTCTCCGATTTCAAAAATTCCAAGAATGAAATCCGTTTCAGACATCAGGGAACATTTTTTTGCTAAATTGGTACTTTAATTAATGTAAAAAATCAAATAAATTATCACAGATTTAAAAATCGGGGGAAAATTAAATAAATTTGGCAAAAATAGGCTAAGGAATTGCCTCACTGATTGGCAGACTTTTTTTTAACTTAATCTAACTAGCCCAATTACTGCTTGAGGGTTGATATTTCTATATGTACTATAAGTTGAAATTATAATTTTGCTATTGTAATTGGTTAGGAGTTAATCGGCGCTCTTTAGAAAGTACATGTGGACCAGAAGGTATAATCTGGTGAGGAATGAGAGTATGATTTTTTATGTCTATCAGTAGAATAAGGTTGTTTTTTTGCCAATAAGTTAGAAAAATAATGTAATAGTTGGTATAAAATTGGTTATCATATAATAGCTGGTGAACGAAGGATGAATCATTTGCTTGGTTTACCAGATGATGATTGTGGAGTTGCCCCATCAAGAAATCATTTTCCTCTGAGATCAATTAAGAGATTCAAATAATGAAGAAAATCTGCACCTCTAAATGGTGTATCCGCAATAAATAGCCAGACAAACTGTCTACGTAAGCCGAAGTCAAGGTTAAGAAGGCAAGTGCTATATGTTTTGATTTTTCGTGCCATTAGCAGCAAATAATTCTCGTTTGTCTTATCTTCTTTCACTTTCTCACCCCCCAAGGCTTCTCATCTCCCTCAAAACCCAACTTGGCTTCCTATTGCCTAGCTCAAAATCGGTTACAAGTTTTTTTGTCCTCCATTCTTCAGATCCTTCAATTCGTTAGGCAATCTGATTTCAAGGTCTCCATTCGGTGTAGTCGTTTTTTCGTATTTGAAATAAAAAAAAAAATCGATTCTCCCTGGGTAAATCAGAAGTTTACTTTTTTTTCGTTTACGTTCAATTTTCTTGTTTTTTCGTTGTTTTCGTCGCCGTTAATCATCATGTCGATTGTCACCAATGTTGGATGGTATTTATAATAAGATGATAAAGAATAATCGATTACTCACAAAACTATCTTTGAATAAGAACTTATAATTGGAATTAAAAAGTTTGGTCTAGTTGATTAGCTGTACTACATAATATACATACGAGAAAAAAAAGTGTGGGTGAACGTAATCCAATTCAAATTACCAGTGTTGCCATTTGCCACAATATCAGTGCAACACCTAAATACGTGAGATTTCGCTTTTTTTTTATATTGATATCCTTATGAGTTAGAATTAGAATATGTAATCTCAGACTAGACATAGGTTCGTTTTGATTGGATTGAGGCTATAATCATTAAGACATGGCGTTAGATTATGATTATTACATATTCAGAAACTTTTTTTTCTATCGTATTATCATCAAGAACAATACCCGAGGTTCATTTGACAATTTTAAGTATATTGTGGAGCTTACACTCTCAAGTTTGTCATTATTTATGGTTTTATTCACAGTTGCACCTGTTGCTCTTCAATTTGATTTTATCGGACAAGAGCTATGAGTGTACTGAAACCATTTTGAAACTATAAGTGTTCGGCGTTTGGGTGATTGAAACTCCCGGAATCGCTCGGATTGAGGTTTGGTGTTAATGTCCGGTGAATTATTGACGTGTCCTGGATTACAATGTGGTGTTAGAGGTACAATCAGCCTACCGATAACACGTTGACCAACGTCCAATTTATTCACAGATTAAAACCTGTTGATATCGCGACACTTCTCATAACTAGAAGTGCATTCATAAATCAATTGCAAGATAACTAAAACTTAGGTGCATTTTTAATGATATTAGTATACATTATTACAGTTCATTTCTCGAATTGCGCATGCGCATATTAAATTTTTAACTTTTGTGTATATGTCCTGTGTTTTGGCCCGGAAGTTACGCCAGTGTTTCAAATTTCAGTATTTTAGCTTAAACGGTTCGGGCCCTATGAACCAAAGAGCGACGGACAGACGGACACATCACCCTCGGCATAAGGGTTTTGAGAAGTATCTACAAACCCCTAAAAACTACTCATCCGAGATTATTGAAATTGGTTGGGGGGAGTTGGGTATATTTCAACCAACACCAATAAATAATGCAACGTTATTTAAAAAAAATGTTATATATTTCTATATTTACTTTTCAGTAATCTTCGTTTGAGTTTACCACATTTGTGCGAATTGCCCATGCGATTATTACATTTTAACTTCTTTATACTTTTCCTTCTTAGGGTAAGTGTCCATCTGAGACTAAATCTCGAGAGCTAGTCTCGAGATTTAGTCTCAGAACCTTATCCACTTGAGAGCATCATCAGCCTCTCCCGAGTCTCGGAGAGTCTCGGGAGAGTCGGCGAGTCTCCGAGACTAGTCTCAGCCCCATGTCCACTAGCGATTTCAATCTCGAGATCGAGTCTCGATACTAAAAAGTCTCAGATGGACACTTACCCTTATGGGTCAAAATGTTGCGCCTGTGTATAACATTTCAAGGGTCTAGTTTGAACTGTGCGGGATATATAATATAAACCGAACCGCGGAATATATAATATAAGTGCGATGGACAAACAGTCACATCACCCTCGGCATATGGGTTTCGCGGAGGACTATAAAACCCTAAAAATCTTTAATATTTTTCTTATACAAGCAATATTTCACCCTATCAAGTTTGGGCTTGTAACTTTCCCTTGTACGTGAGTGTATTTTATTAAAAAATGTAAAATACAAATATGTGGTCACTAAATGTCTTGTATACCGCAGAAAAAAAATATAAGTAAATGTATATGCATATATCCATTTATACATTTACTCTTATCATTCACATATATATTACAGAAAACTAAATTCTCTCTGCTTAAATGCTAGTGAGAGACTTTAAAAAAAACTCACGATAGCATTTAAGGACAGTATACAGAGTAAATTGCTTTTCGTTTTATGTATTTATTCGGTGTTTTTTTTTTTTTTTTCCTGCTTCCGGAATTTTTATTTTACACTATTATTATTTTCTTTTACTTTTTTCTTTACTATAAAGCGGTCTGTTTAAGGACCAAGTTTGTTGCAAGTCTCTTTATCTCGTTCATTTCCCTTCCGAACAGGTCCAAAAAGAAAAGAAAAAAAAACCCTCTCTTAACTTCTTCTCCTTCCCAATTCCAAATTGAATTCGACAGAAAGACGAAAGTTTTTCCTCTATAGAGTTCTAAAGAAAAAAGGGTGAGAGGCAGATGTTTAAAATGTTTCCCATCGCCTTACTTGCTGTTTTTTTTTTTTAAATATATTTTCGACTAAAATTTTCATTTCCCTTGTCCCCTTTTCATACCTTATTTTTTTTTTATAGCGCATTCCCATTAAAAGATGACGCTTATTAAAGTTCTTAGATGGTCCAATATCTATCTAAATTTTATTTAATAGAGAAATAAAACTAAATTGGATCCCTCTATGGCCCATCCTAGGTGCTTGCTAAGAAATATTTCTTATTATTTTCCAATACTTATTTTACTTCTCTGTTACAAGTAACCATTTTAAATTTAGGGACTATCATACCATTTCATTCTTTCATAAAAAATATTTTACTCCTCTGTTACTTGAAAACATTTTAAATTTAGGCAAAATCATAATAGCATATTCTTTCAATTCTTTCTATAGCGGTACTGAATTAACAATAATTAAATTAAAATATCACTAATGTCACTGAGTAAACAATTAAACAACAAATTCAGCTCAGCCGTACCATTCTTTACTGGAACCATCTCAAGGCATTTTTGACCCCCTCTATTATCTTTACTTTACCTTATTTTTTTACACAAGTGTTTTTGGTGGGATAGCTGTTTAATGAAACTTTTCTAAATTTAAAATATCCTTCAAGAAAATAACACTCCACTTAATTCTGGCCTCTTCTGTCTTTCTATGTAGAGGCATTATAGAAGGACTTCCATGCTATTTAGTTTTTAGCGATTGCCAGACCATGTTGCACGTTGGGCACTCAGGTAAGAAATCATTAAGGCCTCTGACGATCTGTTTTGCCATAAGGGTAACGATAAGGGGGACGATTTCTTGTTAAGGGTACCACTCTTCTTCCATCCTTTGGGCTTAGAACAAACCATCTCAGTTTTCCATGCCTTATCCTGCCCGAGAGAGTCTCGATGCTCATAGATTGTGGTGTTTCTAACTCAATCCCTTCAATTATGCCAGCAACTTTACTCAGATAATTCAGCCACTTAAATGCAACTTTGAAGAAACTGACCATAAAATGCATCTATTTTTTTAGTAAGGGAGTGTAAATTGATTTATAGGCAAAAAGACTATGTGTGCCTGGCCTTAGGAACCACCTAAGTGGACAGCATCTTTTATAATATAGTATAAAAGTAATAAGTATTTAAAAAAATGATAAAATATAGCCCTCTGTCTTCAAAAAAATAAAAATAAATAATATACATTTATATGCGTGTGTATACATGATGGTATAAAAAATTGAATTTATTATTCCCTGGTTCATTCCCTTTCCTTGTATATTTTATTTTTCTTGTTCTCTCTTTGTATGCGGTTGTTTTCCTGTTAAAGTGTTTTTGAGTTATATAAGAGGTTGTCATTTGTTCACTCTGGTTGTTTTGTAGGCCACGTGAATATTTCGGGTCATTACACCAAGTCTGTTTGGAAGAAAATGAACAGCAAAGACATTATTTCATTCCGCGACAATCTTGTTTTTTTTATACCTACCTTCTAAATTATTATTTGAAACATTTTTTTCCTCTATTCTTCAAGTCTCCTGTCTTTTCCTTACCGGAACTGTTATTGTTATTATGGCTATAATCATTTTATACATTGCATTCTTTTCTCTGGAGAATAATGGGTAAATTAAATAAAATAATAGTTTGTGTTTTGTATTTAAATTGTAGAGATTATTTTTTTTTTAAATTTAATGATCATTTATCTTTATTTGTATATTATTATGGCTCTTGTATCTAAATAGATTTTCGAAATTACTTTCCAGATGGAATGGCATGTAAAGATAAACTATTTAAAAAAAAAAGTTTATTCTTTTGACTCTGTTCGGAATATTCTATTTCAAGATAGAAATTTTTACTAGAATTTTTACTGGTCTTATATTACTTTGCTTTGTAAGTTTCATCGTACACCTATTACCCCAATTTTGAACCACTTATTGTAAAAAAAAAAATGAAAATAAGACCAGTTTTGAAAAATGGTATTTTTATATTAATTATTATTA
>KZ652136.1:87963-101290 GCA_001010745.2 Gerris buenoi
CAAGTTTCAGCTCGATCGGATAAGTAGAAGAGGGTTAACTAGCCTTCCAAAAATGTTGACGCCAGGCACCCAGGCACTCCCCCAGGCACCCAGGCACAAAAGTGAAGTTAATATAAAGGATTTAAAAAAAGCTTGATAATGACCCAAGGAGGGGTTGAAATATATAAATATGAATTTATTTTATGTATACTACCCATTGGACAATGGAAGGATTTTCTTTTTAAAACCAAAAAAAAAGTTAATTATAAAGTTTAAACGACACATGTCGTTTGTTGTACTTTTATTCATTATCGAGATGATTTTTTTCTTTTTTGAGAATAATTGCATACTATTAGTAGTTATGCTTTAAATAATTGTTTTTCCAATATATCTTAATTTAAAGTTGTTGAGTAATTTGTTAACTTCAAAGTTTTGTTGATTAATTAAACTGTTAATCTAGTTTATAAAGAAATATTTGTTTTTTTTTAATCAGTCACGCGATATTTTAGTTTTAACCATATTATTTTATTTAAAAATCATAATCGTGATGTGATGATTTCGTAAACAGATTTGACATGATACATGGGTAAGAGACCATGTCACGCATATTTAATTAATCAAATGACATAATATGATCTAACTCGTCATATACATGCTATTCTACTTGCTGGAGTTCGGCTATTAGTGGCAAAAAAATACTTACGTAAAGGCCCGTTTACACTTTGATTAGTGCGAGTGTTTAGTGTTTAGTGCAAGTGTTTAGTGTTTAGTGATTAATGCTTAGTGATTAGTGCAAGTGATTAGGATGTCGTTTTATTTTAAAGGAAAATTTTATATTGTATTACTTTTTTAAATTTAATTATCCCATTCATTTTGAAAAAGATAATTTTTTAAATTTAATTAATTAATGAAATTAATTAATTAAAACAGACACATTGGTTACCCCGTTAAACTATTCCAAGCCTTTTTAAGACTTTACACTATAAATGTGTGTAGTGATAATCGAGTATCAGTTATTATATTTTAGTTATTAGTTATTATCAGTATTAGTGTTTTTTTTTAATCTTTATTTATTCCGTGCTTACTAAAGGGTGATAGAAATATTGTAATGATTCAGAAGAAAGTTTTTTCAATTAATATTTGATTCTTAAATTGCATAATAATATCCTTAAAGGTGAGAAAATTATGTGTAATATTGTGTACATTTGAAGAAACTGTAATGAATGAATAATTGGAGATAGAGAATAATTATAATAGAATAAAATTGTTGAGTAATTCAGGGATGTAATAATACCAGCCCATAAAAACCAAGTTTTTATTATAAATCCTTTATATTTTTGCATTTTAGTTCTGAAGGGAAATATTGGTATTTATTCATTTCAATTTTAAATAAATAATTTACAATTAATTAATTAGTAACATTTAATTAATTATTATATTTGTTACAATGATTTTGTATCGGTAGAGAGTCGAAANGAAACTTACAAAGCAAAGTAATATAAGACCAGTAATAAAAATCTATATCATTAAAAATTATTGTTCTCTCTAAGCTACGAGCCCCCTAAAAAAATAGACTGATTTTTGAAAATTTACTAGAAGTGTGTTAAAGAATAATTACACTTCAAGAATATTTCACACTAAGTAAACACTTTTTACACCCAGCCTCAGTAAAATTAATGCAATGTATAAAAAAATCCTATCTTGATTTGCATAATACATCGGTTTTTAAAAAAATAGATTGTACTGAACCACATAGTACAATACACATTGTAGTTCTGTATTATTTCTACGTGAAAAACAGTACAAAACACAAATTGATTTTAAATTTTCAATACTTAAAAAACGACAGTACTAGAAAGTTCACTTTGAATGGTTAAAATCGGGGAAATCTACCCATTTGTATTGTAAAATAACGAAGTGAATGTTTTTCGGAGACAGTTTTTACTGTGAGCAGACTGTGTTCATACAAATCTGCTCTCCCAATGTTTTCTGATTTTTTTTTCCATTACAAAAAAACGGCTGCATTCTCTAGATACTGGAAAACATAAACTCCCAGTTCTCTGAATAAGGCAATAAATTAAGCCGTGTGTTTTTATCTTGGAATAAACTACATTCTAGCATAAAATTTTCAGTTTTAAAAATTTAAAAAAAAATTGGTTGAAATACCAAACTCCTAGTCAATATATATTTATACATACAATTATTAATACATACAATTATTAATGCATACAATTATTAATACATACAATTATTAATACATACAATTTAGGCTTATTAATACATACAACCAATAAAGGTAGGGTAGGTGCATACTATGAAAAAAAAAAAACAAAAAAAAAACTTCCTCTTTTCTTCCAGCAAAAGAATGAAGATTGTTGCAATGGGATCTCCACGATAGATCAGCATAATATGTGAACAGAACATGATCTGCGTAAGTTTATTTTTCAAGAGTTAAACAGATCCCTTTTGTAAAATCATCCTACCTGCAAACTTTTACAATCTAAAATATTAGAAACACTGAAGCCAAAAATCAATGGAATCTTATTTATTAACTCTCAAGTTCTTTGAATTCAAATTTGAAACATTATGACCTATTAAAATATTAAAGTGGTTTCTGTATTATAAATTCAATAAAAGCTTAATGTATGAATAATCATTTTAAAGCGACGAATAAACCTTAATGTTCGAAAAGGGTTGAAATAAATCATTAAATACTTAAGATAAAATTTCCTTAATGTTGATTTATCTTAAAAACAGCAAGGAAACCAATTAACTGAAGATTATAAAATAAGGTATGTTAACAGAAATAACTGCGGGTTTTCTTCTCGGGTTCAGTTGTAAATATTAAACCATGTGTGTCTTGACAGTTTGCTGTTTGACTCCCTGTCACGAGGCAATTAAATTCAATTCACCCCTTTCAGACTTCCAGCCCCTAATTAAATCTGTCTGCTAACGTATAATTCAAACAAGACCTGCATACCAAGACCTTCGCTGTATTGATATTTCTTTATAACAAAGAAGAAAATTAATGCTTTAAATTTTAACTTACCTAAGTAAAACTTTATGTGAGTTATAAAGTTGTGGCAAGAAGATAAAGTGAGTAATGAAATGGAACAATATAAAATATTAATCTAGCACCTGTCACTATCATTTAATTGTTTTATTAACTTTATTAGTCTTACTTTTGCTTCCGAGCTTATCGAATTTAAAGACCGAAAATAATCTTGATCTGAAAACGAATTTTTGTTTAATTTTAAATTTGCACCCGTAAAAAACATTATAATCATCTTGAAGAACGTTTTTTTTTTTGTTTTTTATGTGTCCGAATTCAGAACTTCCTTTTTCACAGAAATTCGTTTAAAACATCTAGGAAAATATCTGGTCTTGCTTGTGTCTGTCGGTCTATCATTTTCCAACATTTTTCCGAACGCCTGCCTATATCTCTTAAACACTCTGATGATAAACAAACTTAAATGAAACATGAATGGTACGTCAAAATTAGCCCAAAACTAGTCCAATATTAATTTCAACTCTCTGTGCACATTTGCTATTGAGTAAAGATAAATATGATCGCGCTGAAATTCAAAAATCTACACTTTCAATACCTACTGAGGTCACATTATGTTATATTGAACTATATGGTAAAAACCATAAAACTAATATGGTATGTATCAATGAATTTTTTCAATGCACCCATCCTAAGTTTTTCGTAATATCTATATTTTGAAATCATAACTATAATTTTATCTTTTGACCTTGACTATTAATCCAAAGTAAGACACGAGAAAGCTATGCGCCGCACTAATTAACTTTTTATATTATATGCGTCATTAAATTATACAAATCAGTATTTTTGCGAATGCCTACATAAATAAAAAAAAAAGCTATAATTTCAATGTTTATCAAATGTTTATGATTTATCATAGTTAGCCCAGAGATAGTCGTATATTAATTTCAAACGTTATTTCCTCTCATTTATTTGCACGATCTAAGCTTTATAACCTGACACATAATAATTAATATAAAAATTCTATTATTGAAAACTGGTCTTATGTACAATTTTTTTTTTTTGGTTTCTGTATTATTTACCTTAGTTGTTTCTATGTGCAAAATTTGGGGAAGATATGACAGGAAGTGTTTCAAAATTGGGGTAATAAGTGTGCGATGAAACTTAAAAAGCTAAGAAATATGACGCCATTTTGTTTTTTTATTGTTTTTTTGGTTTCTGTATTCTTTACCTTAGTTGTTTCTATGTGCAAAATTTGGGGAAGATTAAATGACGGAAGTGATTCAAAATTGGGGTAATAAGTGTGCGATGAAACTTAAAAAGCTAAGAAATATGACGCCATTTTGTTTTTTTATTATTATTATTTTGGTTTCTGTATTCTTCACCTTAGTTGTTCCTATGTGCACAATTTGGGGAAGATTAAATGACGGGAAATGGTTCAAAATTGGGGTAATAAGTGTGCGATGAAACTTACAAAGCAAAGTAATATAAGACCAGTAATAAAAATCTATATCATTAAAAATTATTGTTCTCTCTAAGCTACGAGCCCCCTAAAAAAATAGACTGATTTTTGAAAATTTACTAGAAGTGTGTTAAAGAATAATTACACTTCAAGAATATTTCACACTAAGTAAACACTTTTTACACCCAGCCTCAGTAAAATTAATGCAATGTATAAAAAAATCCTATCTTGATTTGCATAATACATCGGTTTTAAAAAAAAATAGATTGTACTGAACCACATAGTACAATACACATTGTAGTTCTGTATTATTTCTACGTGAAAAACAGTACAAAACACAAATTGATTTTAAATTTTCAATACTTAAAAAACGACAGTACTAGAAAGTTCACTTTGAATGGTTAAAATCGGGGAAATCTACCCATTTGTATTGTAAAATAACGAAGTGAATGTTTTTCGGAGACAGTTTTTACTGTGAGCAGACTGTGTTCATACAAATCTGCTCTCCCAATGTTTTCTGATTTTTTTTTCCATTACAAAAAAACGGCTGCATTCTCTAGATACTGGAAAACATAAACTCCCAGTTCTCTGAATAAGGCAATAAATTAAGCCGTGTGTTTTTATCTTGGAATAAACTACATTCTAGCATAAAATTTTCAGTTTTAAAAATTTAAAAAAAAATTGGTTGAAATACCAAACTCTGGATTGAGGTTACACGAAGGTTTACTTGAGTGTTTATCGGCTTTCGGATCTTTACAAATTGTTTTTAACTTTTTGCCACTCATTGCCCTAAAAGTAAGTTATTTTCTTTCAAATATCAGTTGTTCTGTAACTAAGTCCAAAACAAAATAGAATTAAAACTCAAAAATCAGTGAAATTTCATAGAATACGCGAGTGCTTACTTATCTCTCTTATAGCCGGTATAGACACGGAAAAGAAAATCAATGAAATAATGTCGAAACTTGATAAAATTAAACAGACAATTGATAAATACGAACAAAATCTTAGTGAACTATCAATAAAAAGGCAGTGGAGTAACCCGTGATATAGAAAAACATCGTCGTTCTTAGCCTGAATGCCAATCAAGTTAGAAGACAAAATATTGCTGTGCCTGGCTTACAAAATGAAGGAAGTCATAAAATATTAACTTAATACAATTTATGGAAATAGACGCTCGCATATAGGACATAAAAATGTTAAAATACCTATTCAATAAAAGAGGCACGATGCATAAAACTGTTTTTGAAAAACTTGCATCTAATCTTCTAAGAAACTATATACTCAGATTAAAATATAAGTTTGCAACCAGTGAAACATACTCGTTTATCCAAATATAAAGAGCATTTTCCTGTAGAAGTGAGGCAAATGCGAAAAGGACTGAGTCAGTATTCTCTGCACTACAAAGGAAACGTGCATAAAGCGATTATAAGGTACGACAAGTTGTTTTTTGATGGTACCTACTTCACGTTAGAAGACTTCAAGGATTCTTCAAACAAAATTACAAATGATATATTGATGAGTAATGAAACTACGTCAAACAAAAAAAGAAATGGATCAAACACAAAGGCTAGAAGAGATGAAAAGAAAATAAGAACAGAATCAACAACCAGAAACAACAAAATAGAGCGTCCTCTTATTGCTGTAGACAATTTAGCCTTCTTAAACTCAAAGGTAAAGAACCTCTCAACAAATAAAGAGCCAAGTTTCTCACAGCAAAATAAAACTACACATTCCTATTGTTGATCATCAAACACAATTGCGACAGTTTTAAATTTATGATTCGTGTCGTTAGCTGCAGACCAGAATGGAAAGGAATAGGACAAATTCACTATGCGATTCACCTCCAGGAGCTAAACTATTAAAATTAACCTCAAAACAATCCTCAGCTCCTAACTCGGGTTACGAACCAAACTCTTCACATTTGTGTGACGTGTTTGGTGGCTCGATTTCATATTGAAAATGTCATCATGGTTACCACTCCGAAATCTGGTGTTGCTGCTCTTTAAAGCTGCTGCCTATTTGCTTAAACAATCCTGGTGGAACATTAAGCGGGGTTTGGTCCGGGAATTGAATCCAGAGGTATTTGGTAAGACGGATACCCATCCATCTACTGAACACGCCCGATGCTGCTTAACTTAACTGATTGATAATCAGCCACTCTATCCTATGGACCAACACCCCCCCTTCTCAACCTTGTGTTAATATCATTCCTTGCCTATAAAGGCGACCCGGTACTTTTAGCTGACTCTCACCATAAGCTGCAGTACAACCTCAGTCTATTAACCTTTGGGCTAAAGGTTAGTCTACATAAAAACAAGGTAATGGTTAATTCCAGAGAACAGGAATACCACCAGATACTTACGAAGGGCCGGGAGGGCCTTGGTTCAGACACAGCAGACCAAATATTTAAGTGTTCCTATATCTAGAAACAGCATGGTTTAAAACAAGCTAAGCGCGAGAGAGCATTTTTCCAAAAGAATGCTGTAAGCTATTAACTCCCAAATTCTTCAGGAAGCAAGATGTATGCAAGACTACAAAGCTAGCAGTATACTATTCCACCTGTTCCATACTCACTTACGGCATCTTAACATAGAGCCCAACGAATGTAGAAAGCAGAATTTAAGCTACCGAGATTAGGTATATTATGACCTTTGTAGCAAGTAAAACCAGGAGGTATGTGTACGGAACACTACCATCAGGACAACTCTTAGGTTAGAACCAATAGTGGATCAAGATTAAAGAGCTCCCTTCCTGCCTTCTCAGATGGTTTGGAATCGTCTAACGAATGAATGAAGTAATCGAGATTCTAAAGATGGGCACTAGAGTCAAAAATAAACAGGAGGAGACCACGAGGAAGATAACGGACCAGAGGTACAGGCCAAATAGAGGGAGCTGCCCGGCTGGATCGTAACTAGAAAACCTTGAGATCCTACTGTTTAACCAAGATTGCTTTATTTAGATGATAAAGTGGATAAAAAGGAAGAAGATTTGAGAGGATTCCCGAGATTAAGGCAAATGCGATAAAGGAGCTGAAAAGAAGCGTGCCAGGACTGTTTCTACAAGTGGAAACACCATTGGGATAAGTGTGTGTGTTGTGGAGGAGAGTACTTTGAAGGGGACCCAGACTTGTAACTATTCAGTAAAATACATTTTGTTGTACGACGTTAGTCCGACTATTTTTTAAACAGACTCGTATGTATGTGTGCAAGAAAAAAAATCCATAAAATAGTGATATTTACAAAGAAACAAGACAAATAGTACTAGAAACTGTAAAGTTCCTTGATTTACTCCCCTCTTAGCAAACATATAATAAGGGAGATAGAAAATTTAAAATATTTAGACATGCTTTTTATTTACTTTATTTGTGTCGTTAAATCTTTCTGTTTATCTTTTTGAATTATTTTCGAAGAAATAATTTTAATTAATATTTACGAGTATATAATCAGAATAGCAAATAACGCTTCTTTCAGAATTAAAAATGGAGCGATTTTTTCCCCCATCAGTAGTTTTAATTTAAATCTATACAAATGAGTTTGTTTGCTGAAAATAACTCTGAGGTAACCTTTATTTTTTAAATACCACGTTTAAATTAAAGGACCAAAAACATAAAATAAATTATACATACAAGTTGATTCGAAATAACATACAAAAAACGTAATTAGATTAAAATAAATAAAGTATTGAAGTTAAAAATAAAACATACCTAAATTTAAGTAGTATAACAACTGGTTAGAGTGAATCATAGCTCCTTCTCATGTGGACCGCTTTGGATTATTCTAGATTGCCTATCAAATGCATTGTCTAATCACTTATATGTTTTAATCAATAATAAGCCACAATTGCAAAGAGTCAAAATTCATATGGTACCGCAACAATGGAATTGGTATGATTTTTACATCCAATTTTTATTATAATCGGATTATCAGTTTGAAAGATATGTTGGTTATCATAATTCAAAATTGTGATTGATCTTTAGTGATTCCCCAGCTCTATTCTAAGTTGTTTGTGCAGCACGGGGCACTCAGGTGTTTTTAAGTCTGTTCTTCTTCATTCTCGCGTCCGTGAACGTTATCAGGAACTCGGATGTTCCCGTTATAAGTATGTTACGGGAAACGGGAACATATCTTTTTTTACAGAACTTCATCATCCTTTGAGCGTTGCCAAACCTACCTCAGAGGCGCATGCCTTATCCTGGCTGAAAAGGGTATTTCCAACTTGATCCATCCTAGTTTTATCTTAGCCTCTTGAATAGGACTTTCTGACCACAAGATTAATGCCTATGATTCTAATATGATTTCTGCGACGAATGGCCATATGAGTGTAAAATAAAATAGATTGCAAAATGCAATGTTACAAAAAACATGTATTTGATTGTGAGCATACACGAGAGGAAGCTAAGGACAATTTTTTTTATATTCCAAAGCGAATTTTTCTTAAGGAAATTTCGAATTAGGAATTATTTAGAATTTCCAAGTATTAAAGAAGTGAGCTAAATACCAATTAAAGAGTACAACTTCTAATTTGAGAAGTGATCTAAAGTTGTATATTAGCTTCAAAGACGCCTGAAATTATAATTTTGTTTTCCTTTCTTTAAATTTTTGAAGACGGATCTCAAAGACATAGGTCAAAAAGAAGGTCTATTTATTAAAAATATTGTTTGATTGAACACCCTGGCCAAAACTTCTTCTTTCTTAGGTTGTAGATACTTCTCAAAACCCTTATGCCCAGGGTGATGTGTCCGTCAGTCCGTCGTTCTTTGGTTCGAAGGGCCTGAACCGTTTAAGTTTAAGTGCTGAAATTCGAAAAAATTGTGCAACTTTTTGATCCAACCACTGGAAAAATATTTATAAGTTAAAATTTAAATATGCGTATGCGTAATTCGCAAAAATTGTAGGTATATGTTTTTAAAAAAATTTCAAGTAAAAGCTGCTTAATAGTAGATTACAAATGCAATATATGCTTTTTTTTTAAATTTTGCATTATGTATTGGTTTTATAAGGCAAAATATACCCATAAAACATCCCCCTACCATTATATAACGGCTTGTCCTAAAATTACGAAGTAATTCATGGTTATTCCTTATGGTGGGGCGATGAAAATTTTCTGAAAAATATAATTAAAAAGTAATCTATTTTGTCGTTATTACCGATAAAAAACATTGTGACCGTCCTGGGAGATCGAACCCAGGACCGTTCAGATCTAAGAAAAAAAAATCATAATTACATAACGGGTATGCTTAATCATCTACAAAACTCTAAAAAGCACTTGGATTTTCCCTGTGATTTTTATAAAAACTCTAGGATTTTCCGTTATTGTTCTATTAATTATTAATAAGATCAATCATGACCCGTTTTTATGACCCAATCACTTGTGATATGTCCATTTTTAAACCAGTTATCTAGGGAACCCAGCCAGATAAAGAATGAATTATTGGCGTTTCATGAAACAGGTGACCAGGTCAACGGATCATTTATCTGAATTTCATTAAATATCGACCCATCTGTAGTCTTTACATTGTACAGCCCACCGTTAACAAATATATAACTGTTTTAACTGACCCAATTCTCTATTTATACACCGCCACGTTGTGAGCAGGAGAAAAGAGGGCCCCGTTTAATGGTTCTCTTAACAAAAACAGCCTTGGATAAATTGATGGGGGAGTTAAAGGGTCTAGAGAGCTTTATGAAATTTTAACTTATTCAATTTTGTGAAAAGAGTAGAACCGTTTCTCAGCTTAAATAAAATAGGGATAGAAGCCTTAAAAGAAATTGATATTGAGGTATTCTATAAAAAAAAGTTTTAATTTAATAAAATTTAACTATAAAATAGTTTCTAATAAAAGTAATTGAACGTGACAGTCTTTTTACTTTCTTATATTCTTTTATTAATATTTATGTTTCTTCTCACGATTTATTTTCTTCTCCGTTCCTCATAACCGGGAAAAGCTATAAATAGCCGTAGCAAGACAGGTACTTTCTCGGTTTGTCCTTCAAAGTAGTCCAGATTCGAACCTGTACCCCATGAAGTGCCTTCGGTCGTCAGTTGTCAAATGGTCTTCTCGTTTGGCTTACGTTTTAAATCCATTGACCTCAAAATATTCTTTCACACTCTTAAGCAGAGACTTGTCTACAGAGAACCTTTGACAGTGTGTCAGGATGAACTTGTTTTCAACTCTCCTTTTTACATCAGCCCGCCCGTGGAGAACCCATTAGAGTCCACGATAGCACTGATGTATTTGAGGGACCTTTGATGATATTTTCAGGTAATATCAGGTGGTAGTTGTCCTGTCCAATCAAACCTGAAGGGCGGAAGTCGGCGGATGTAAAGGGTTGATTGACACTGTTTAGATGAGGCCACGTCTTTTTAGCGAGGTAGAGTAAGTCCAGTCATAGTGTGAACATCAGCTAATTGGAATTCGTCCCCTTCGTGCAAACCCTTGATGAACCCCACGCGATTTTTAAAGGCCCACTCTCACACTCCAGATCTAAATAGTCAGCGACGGCTTTGTCTATAAGCGTCACTGCTAATGCTAATCCGTCGTAAAACAGCTTATACGTCTCCATCAGATAATTTGGTCCTGTCAGTACCATTGGGCTAACTCCTAGCAGGAATTGAGTCCCACGCTTACCAATCAGATTCATGACTATCTCTGACTGGCAACCAGTCGGTTTTGGATTTGACTCAGAATTTGTCGTCGTTTCCTTATGTAGGAGGCTTTTGGTGAAATTTTCTACATTGACTGATCCCGCAGGCCATTTTCTTTGAGCAGGGCTTTAATTGGTATTTTCACAGTTTGTGAGTTGTAATTAGAGTTCATGTCTCGTCCAAACTCATTTCTATTAATTTTTTTACAAGCTTTAACCAATTTTTTACCGAACTAATATTATAGTTTTCAATCGTCCTTGTCTTGCTATTACTCTGACTTTCCGTGATTTTTTTATTTATTTATTTTTACTTTTTTATTGATATCTGGAGTCTACTTTGTCAGTACGTGTTCTGTTGTCGTCGCCCAAAAGTCAACTAAGGGGTGGGCCCTGTAAATTTGAATGGAGGGGTTTTGTTTTCTGTTCATCGCCAGAAGGTCCGTTGTTCGGTAGATTGCAAAAACTCATAGTAATTGCCTCTTTTCGTTGCCTACCCACTCAGAAAAAACTTAAGGCATATGCTTTATACTTAGCCCAGATATACTTTAGTAGTAGGGAGTAGTATTCTAGTACTTCCTACTAGAACGGGTAGAACGAACCACTTATTCGAACCTTACAATTAGGCCATCACTTGGGCCCTTTTTACGCCCCGTGGTGGAGAGTTCCAGTTACTTCACACATCATACATTTGTACAATGTACCGCCGAAGCGAGTGTGGTGTGGTCATTACTAAGCTATATAAGCTTACGTCAAAGCGTGGGAGAAGGGTCCCCATAAAGGGTGTTCCTCGCCCTGCTCCGTCCTCGAACCACAGATACAATTTACATCATCATGACACGGATCGGACCCACATCAAAGTGTGGGGGAAGAGTCCCCATAAAGGGTATCTCTCGCCCTGCACCGTCCGCGATTCATTGATGCAATTCAGAGTATCATGGCATAGGATCGAACCCACGACCTCGAGTTGCCTCGACTTATTGATAGCTGAGAGGGTGCCTTGAGACGCTCGGCTACCCTGGCTCCCTTAAAGATATACTTTAATTATGTTCTCTGAGGATTAATCAGATGCTACCCCTGTTCATACTCTCACTGGTTGATTTATTAGGTCCGTGCTATCATCGTCCTACAAGTTGGGAAAAGCCCGGGTCTTAGCTAACATTTAAATTTTAATAAATTATGGCCTCCCGAATGTTATCTCTAGGTCGTCAATATCATCGGCGACACAAAGAGCGGTCGGACGACTAGCCAAGCTTTCTTTTAACGTACTTAGCAAGCGGATGAGATGGCCACTTCACCGTATAAATTATTTCGACTACGAGTATAGGTATTTTTCTCCGAGCCGAGAAATGTTATTCCTTATCGTTTCTGGTCTATTGTTAGTGTTATTTGCTAGAGACCGCATCCCCTTCTCAAGGATTCTAGCGAAGACAATAATGTTGTCTGGTGGAATGGTCGGGGGTTCAATATTATAACGGTTACTTGCTATCGACATTGGATTCTTGGAGCCACCGCCAAGCCATTTTCGTACCTTTCTCGCAGAGTCAGTTCTAAGGAAAGCAGTTAGTGTTGATCTGCCCGAACGACTGCTTTGCTCTAAAGGGGCTTTCTCTATAGTTCGAGGCTCTTCATAATTAAGGGTTTCTCAATTTGTTCTTAAGCCTCGGCCAATTTGGTTTTAGAGAAGCGTGCAGTTCCGCTTTATGCATTTTTATCTTGGTTGAGCTTGATGTATGCTGGTGATATTAATTTTTAAATTAGTTATATTTTGAAGATTTCACAATTTTAGCGTCCAAGCGTACTGTCTGTTCCCCACTACCACTTCAGCCCGTTATCGTTTGGGTGTAGGTTCGGACCCCTTAAGCTTTATTCACCATAAAAAAAAAAAAAAAAAATGCATAGTGAATAGGAGGCTTACCAAAATTCTGTCTCTCACTTTTTCTGAGCTGTAACATCGTTTGGCTAGCTTTTCAAAGTAACGTTCGGAGTTTAATAGATGCACGCTGTTCACCAGACCCACTTCCACGGCCGTTCAATAATACCGTTGATAAGTGCGTTAATAAGGCCATTGATGAGTGTTGCGACATTTTGGTCAAGAAACCGGTCTATAAAATTAGTGAGGTTTATTCAGAAAATTATTTTAATATTTAATTGTTATAATTTGATAAATATTTATTTTAATTTTAATATTTGATAAATTGTTATTTTAATATTTGTTAAATTGTTGTTTTAATATTT
>KZ652136.1:108588-124751 GCA_001010745.2 Gerris buenoi
TTATATCATAAGTGATTTAAAGTTATACTCAAATATACGTGTAGTTTGTACGGTGGATGAACGTCAGGTTGGTAATTCACGTTCAAAATAAATTAAATTTCTTATCTACAAAAATATATAGTATTGTTTTAAAATTTCCTTATTAAATAAGAATGAGAAAGCAATAATCCAGTCTTTTTTTTATATTATTTTAAATTAATATTTGCATTAAGGTTGCCTCTCCCTTTCGAAGTTAAAGATAGAGAGTTAGTTGTTAAGATTAAAAAGGGAAGGAAAGGAAACAAAAATAAGAAATTCAAAAAGAAGTAACAGATGCGGAGACGTTCCCCCTCTTTTTCCTCCAATCTCATCCGTTGAATAATGCAATAATACATAGTATGAATCCCTTGGTTAAAATGGACAAGAAGATCTTGACTTTAACGTCAAAAACTTAATACAATTTTTATTATTCTCTTTATTTTTTTTTCAACCCGTTGTTTGAAGCCAAGAAGTAAAGAAATGCCGGGAAACAAAGTGGAAGTGAAGATGTTAAATACTTCCTTAAAGACAAAAGAGACGTTTTTAATTAGAAAGAAAGAAATGTTAAAAATCCCAGTAAATTAAAAACTCGTCTATTCATCACATGGTTAGAAAATATTTAAATATATCTGGCAAATTTTCTTTTTTCTTATTAACAAAATTGGCAACACTGCTTTTTTAAAGAGCATTGAAAAAAAAGAATAGCTTTGTTGGCTTTCAAAAATGTTCTGTTGTATATCTCATGAAAAATGTAAGGAACTTCGTTCCTACCGGGTGTCCCACGACACCACACGTATTTTTATATTGCTTAAGGCCCGGGACATTTTCCCAGAACAAGGCCTTTAGTCTGGTCTCTCCTAAGCTAATCGTCTTTTCTAAGTGGCTAGTTTGTTCTACAGAAGGGCTTTGGACCGATGAATTGATCTACACTTTTCTTTAGCAAGGCGGTCGGACATCTAATTTCCTTCGAACCCATTATGTCCTAGTACCTACATTAGATTAACTTTTTGTGAGTACCCAGTGTGTTGAAAGTTTTAAAGTATTTCATGATAAGCTTAGACTCAAAAGTGAAACTACTTGGAGCTTTTAAGGCTGCCTGACTTCCCGACATTAATTTTTAGTCCTTAAGATTAGTAAATTTTAGTCCTTAGGATTTCCCCTTAATTGTACGGTAGGATTATCAGACTTGTATTGAATATAAACGTGGAAAACGACCCCAAGGATTTGGAAAGGCTGTAGTTTGGACCATTTGCTGTAGTTTTGATTTTAAAATTAATACCGTTCTATTTCCTCACTCATAAAAAGGGGAAATAGACAAGCTAAGGGTGAAAAAAATTAATGAATAAATGAAGAAAAGTTCGGTATCTTTAGGCCACATACTTGTGACATTTCCGCCCATCATGTCGATCCATGTTCGATCTTATCTATGTACCAGATTAGTGCCCCTCGTTTGAATGTATGACTCCCAGAGTTCCACGATTGAGGAACTTGAGAAAATCACTTATATCTCTTTTAGATGTGTAATATCTTTAGGTGCTCAGTTAGATAGCTTTTTTTATTAGCAAATGTCCTGTGCATTGCTAAAGCACTTTTTGCAGCCTTACTTCTTATTTGTATGTTAAGACAAGGTATATTTAGTAAAGCTTCAAGGGCTGCAGTTGCACAAGTGCAAACCACAAGTTTCCAGTCATGTATGTACAATCTATTTATATGAACAGTAAATTGTTGAGTTTTTGGCCACCATGCTGTTCAGGCAAAGGTAACCATGGGTCTGATTACTATTAGGTAATTCCAGTATATATCCTTCGTAGTATAACGAATACTGATTGATTCTACGTTATAAATATGCTCTTAATGTATGTTAATAATTAAAATCATTTAGGAAATATTAATAAATATAGATTATATAATAAATATCGTTTTTTTTATTTTAAAAGAAGAGAGANAGAGATAAACATTAAATGACAGCAAAACAGGAAATATATCGATTATATTATTTCAAATATATCGATGGCACGGTTTAAAAAAATTAAAAAACGTAGTATATAAAAAGTTCTTTTTATCTAGCAATTATTAAATATCTACTCGTAATTACAATTTTCATTTAATTTATATTATGTGTTGCTAGCATTATTTAAGTTGATTAGAATTTGACAATTTGAGGATATTTTTTTAATTTTATATATTCCAAAAACTGAATCCGGCCTTTACTTTTTTCGTGCACATCATTAGGACGCACATACTAATTGGCATACTGTTGTCTTATTCTTGCTACACTTCTTTATAATATAAATAAATACGCACTAAAATAAAAAAGAAGTGTACCTACAAGTGTGCCAAATATATAGTTAGTAATAGTATATAGTATAGTAGATAATATACATTCATTTTTATTACGGTGTTTCATTAAATTATTCTTAAACATTTTTTGCTTCCGAACTTACAAAGAAGGTTTGTGATCGCTCTAAAAAATTGAAATGTTTTAAGTAGTTTCTTTTACTTACTCCTTAAATAGTTGATTCGTGGTATTAGTCTAGGTCGTTGAAGGGTTGTAATAAAACCAGGTTTATACTTTCATCTATATATAATAATGCTCTATAAAATTCTCATCATAATTATAATGATGTCTGTATTCCGCCTCTCTCCGAGGCATATACGTGCCTGAAAACTTCATTGAACTTTTTATAAGTAAGTGGCTTTGTTGGATAACATAATCTTGCTATAATTAGCAAACAAAACCTTCAATATACAGGTAAAAAATGAATTTATAATGAAACATTAACATAATGGGGTTACTGCTTTATTTACATTTTATAATAAAATGCCAAATCTACTAATTAAATTAATTTGGTCTAAGACGTTCACCAACTGCTTTCCATTTTAGATACAAAATGAAAATAACAAAAATATCACTGATTAAACAATTTATTGTATTTTATTGTATTTATTATTATCACCTGATGACTTTAGGTAATCTGGGACGACTCTACCTAATTTTATATTTTACTACGTTTTTATTAACTTGGTTTCTTGTTTGTAGTAAATTAAAAACTCATCTATTCATCACATGGTTAGAANTTTCCCAGAATGAATGACAGAAGTTTTTCTTCCGAAGTATTTTTTTCTCTGTAAACGCAACATTTCGATAACGAATAACTCCCTAGGCACTTTTGAACAAAAGTTGAAAATTTATTCCATTTTTTTTATTATTATTTTTTGTTCTCGATTCAAAAGTTTTGAGGAAATTCAAACACTTGTTTTTACTTCAATGCATTGTAAGAAAAAAAGATGTCATATTTTATTCAATTGGATGGGAAGGTCGTGAAGAGAGTTTAAGGTAAATGTTTGGTAAGTTCGGGATGCTGAAGTACAATGGCCAGGTGATTTGAGGATAGAGTAGAAAAAATATGAAGGGTTCCCACAGGGCGCCTAACTTACCACTCGTATATTTCTATTTTATCGCCTTAACTTAAAGATTTATTTTGGACATTACAATAATTGGCAGAATAAGATGGCCCTCAGTTTTAATTTATTGATTTAGTTATTTTATTATGTACGCTCAGATTACAAAAAAGATTACAGGATAAACATTTTTGCTGACTAATTCGACTACTTTCTTTACGTTTTTTTCAGTTTATCAATCTTACTCTTTTATATGCATGTCATGTATCCTGAGAAAAAAAATTGTCAGCTCTAAATGTTGAGGCATTGGCCCTTTACAAGTCTTAAAAAACGGAATATGAAAATATTTTGATTAGATGACTGTAAAATTTCGTCAATATTAAAATGAAATTATTGGGTTTAACCCAAAATGGATTATACAATTAAAATGTAAACATTTATAATTTAAAAATATAACGCTCTATAATTTTATGGTACTTCTTTAGATGGTTACTCCCCATGTTTATTTTCAAAAATGGGGAGTAACTAAGGATTCTTTAGTTTGTTACTCCACAACGAATTAGTAAGTTTATTATAATATAGTTTCCTTTAATATTATTTATTAGAGGCTTAATCTTTTTAAAATAATTGAGGTATAAATTTATTGGTAATATCAATTGGTCTAAGAGAAAAACCCATTATTTCTAGCTACGAATTAATATAAAATCCTTTGCATACTGAACTGTTAGAAAAACTATTGGTTTTTTTCTCTTTTTTATCAATTCTTTTTTTTTTTTGTCGTAATTTATAGATGTAATTTAAAGATCTTGGTTTAGACATGAGTTATATCGATTAAAGAATGGGTTTTTAAAGCCAGAACATTTGTTTTGACTATAAAGTTTCCCCATTAAACAAGAGAATGTTACTTAATTAGCCGACGTAGCGCACATTTATTTCTTAATTAAACGAAGAAAAATTATGACAATTATTTTATTTCCCAGAATGAATGACAGAAGTTTTTCTTCCGAAGTATTTTTTTCTCTGTAAACGCAACATTTCGATAACGAATAACTCCCTAGGCACTTTTGAACAAAAGTTGAAAATTTATTCCATTTTTATTATTATTATTATTTTTTGTTCTCGATTCAAAAGTTTTGAGGAAATTCAAACACTTGTTTTTACTTCAATGCATTGTAATCTATCCAGCAGTGTTAGTTGTTACATTGAATGTACTCTAATAAAAGCAGAAAAATTACATACAAGTGTCAGTTCTGTTATCTGCTGCAATTAACATGAAACAAAGATACAGAAATACATTTCTCAACTGAAGTGAAATCTTCGTACAAAGCAGGCTTTCACTCAATAGTAAAAGTCGGCCTTGTTAGTCATCTTTACTGCCTCTTTTAAGTGCCTCATCTTTCGTGCCTCTATTTGCTTCTTATTAAAAAAGAAGGTTTAAAGGAATCGAAATGTGTAGGAGAAAAATCAGTATAATAATTGCAGTAGATGTTGAATTCAGACTCAGATTTCAGGAGGAAATAGTATTCTTAATTCTTAATTATCACTCCACTGCTCTCTATAGAAAAGCAATAGTTAGTAGGACAACACTGTATGATAAAGGCGATGGGCAAGTTAACAGTTACTAAATATAAGCAAGTATACATAAAACAACAAATAAAGGCAAAGCTAGACATTTACATAGCAACATCTAATATTAAATTGACTAACATTAATTATTTTACTGAGACTGCGTGATACTTCCTCATATTGAATAAAACTAAAATGGTTTGTATCATTGTCTAATAGCTAATCTCGAATTCAGAGATCGAATTGACTTTTGTTCACTAATTATGACCAACTCCAATGATATCTGAACGGATATGACCAACTAAAGCATCTGCATGTAATGTCTTTATGTTAGTTTCTCCAGATCTCAGTTTGGAAATCACAGTTTGTCGGTTAAATGAAATGGTCCTTTGAGCCGGATTAAAAGCTATTAGGGTTTTATGACAATAAACTGTTTCATTGGACTGACAAATTATCAGTTAAATTTACCTATCCAATAATATTTCTCTTTCGAGTATTATTAAATATTATATTAATACAGTTCTTTTGCATTATTATGGGAAAGGTTCAGCCTTCACACATCCGTAGCGTTACATTTAGGAGCATTCAAAATAAGATAGTGTAGAAAAAATAAAAAAATGTCCAAGATAATCTGGAAGTATACTGGTATAATATCATTTTTTAGTTGTCATTTTTACTGTTTTTGAAAACTTTTTGTTACACACACATATATAAATATATACTACACGTGTCTTTTACTTTTTTCTTAGAAAAATTATGGTTTTTTCGCCACTCTATTATTTTCTTTTCTTTAGTATGGAAACAGATGGAAAGAGTTTAGATTTTTTTTTAAGGGCTGTTGCTGCAAGTCTGTATATCGACACCAACGGACAGACAGACAGAGCCGTAATATAAGGTTTCTTTTTGTACTTTGTACAGAAACCTAAAATGAGCAATATTTAAAGTGACCTTTTTGGATTTTATTTAAGAATTATTTTATTGTCATTGTTATTAAATTTCTAAAATAAATTAAATGTTCATGTATTGCTTATTTTTGATATGCCAGACAAATAAAGAGAACTTCCTTTCATTCTTGTCATATTACACAATTTCATTCTAAAATAAATTCAAATGTCGGTTTTGTTTTGTAGGTCTTTGAAGGTATCACATTCAAGAGAGAGAGAGGTATTTTTAGACTTGAAATGTATTTGGCACAATATCATATCAAACAGAAGTATACTTCCAATCTTGTTACGATTTAACATCGTCCACTTTAATAAATGTGTAGATGTATTCCTCATATGATTGTTATTCCAAACATATCATCTGATGAATTCATAAACTTTAGTGCTTCGTCATATGATTCAAGTAAATGAATTATATTGATATTGATTTAATTTGGTATGTCTTTGTGAGTTTGTGAGTTAATTCTACTTATGGATGAGGCAGGCAAGTCATGATGGCCTTTCCCCCCTTCAACTAGCGGTAAATAATTCCAAGCTCAAGTTTCATGCATATATTATGCNGAATTTTATCTTTATACATCTTGTCTTTTCCCCTATTCTCACCCCAACAAAAGCCCTAATGCTTTTCTACATTCCCAAAAACATTTATTGGGTGGAAAAATAATATTTTTTTGGAATGTTATTCATAGTAATAAATTAGGGGAGTAACCAATTAATGTAAACACAGGGGAGTAACCAACTAAAGAAGGTTATGAGGGAGGCTTGTTCAGATGGTTACTCCCCAAAAGGGGAGTAACCATCTAAAGAAGTGCCAATTTTATAAACTTCTAGTCATGAAAAATAAAAACGATTAATTTTAGTGAACGAATAGATTAGGAGTCAATTCATCAAAACGAACGACCTTGCCCATCTTTAATTTAAAGTAGGTATGCTATTATCTATTTATTTCGTGTTTCAGGCTGGAGAAGACCAGATACGGATCTTCTCAGTGGAGACAGAACCTAACAGTCTGACGGTACAGCTGACTCTGAGGGTAGAAGAGGAATATCTCAAAGGACTAGATCTCCTCTGCCTCTCCACTATACCCGCCTTTCTAGGTCACCACGTCAGGCACTCCCACTACGCTGATCACCGATCCAACTCCATTTCGAGTAGGTACACAATATGAATTACTAAACAGGCACAGTTTTTTGTTTTTTTTTTAAATATTATTTTACTTCCAATTTTGCACCATGATTTCAAACGTAATTCTATATAAGAAATATAATTTTACAAGTAAACCTAGACTAGAATAAACATATTCTACTTAAGAACCATTGCGTTTTTGTCCACATTTCTCAAGCCTTGCACTTAGATTTTAAATTAAACTCCTTCAAAATACTTAGAGTCAAAGTATTTTTAGAGTAAGTTTTAATTATGCCTATCTCGTAGTATTAGTATTCATCGTGTTTCTATTCGACGCTATAATTGTTGTTTGATTGTTATCTCCCATTTTTTAAATTTTTTATAAACACTAGACTTTTCCATGCATGTGGTCTGGGCTTAACCAATTTTAAAGACATATTAAAGTCAATTATGTAATCGCCTGGTAAAAGAATTAAGTGACATGACTTGTTTTATGTCGCTATGATAAAATATATATAGTTTGATTATAAATTAGACAGCGTTTACTCCTTTACAACTATGATATACTCCTAATTAAATTTCAGGAAGACTTAAAATGAAATCATTGGGACATATTGCCTTCCGATTGAAACTTTTTTAAATTTAAGATATCTATAATATACATATATGTAACAAAGATATGAAGATGTGTTTTCCGAATGCCAATTAAACGGTTATGCAGCTGATGGAGCGAACCTCTAACCACGTTTCATCCAATATATCAATAGTTGTAGTTGGTGTTGTTCCTAACTTTACTTGGACTTTTTAATTAATCACGATTTGAACAAATATTACTTGTTAAAACCGTTTTTGAGAAATTACTTTGTAAATCTACTACGGCATATGCGTCTGCACAGATGGCGGAGACTTTTAAGTTATTAAGACCTTTAAGTTATAAATCCAGAAAAATTTCAAAAAAGTGTTGATTCATGACAATACTTTTGCAACGAAGTTCCTTATGGCACGTTCGGGGACCGGGAGTGAATCCGAAAAAAAAGACCAAAATCACCGTCACGCAAAAACCGTCACGAAATCTACCGATGGCGATAACTTGTGTAAGAGTTGACCGATTAGTTGAAATTTGGTACACATGTTCATTTTACCAATGCACAGGACAAGTTCGTTGGACAACGTTATCCGCCCAAGCGTTCGCGCGTAACGCTCGCGTAAACGTAAGCGTCAAATTAAAAAATTAGAATTTTTGGACGGGAAAAAATTCTAACTTCATCTATTTAATGAGACAAAGAACTTTTTTAAATACGTTTTTTTAGTAAAACGAACACCGACACTGCTATGAAGTGATAAAGATCGCTAAATTTATTAAAGCGGACCGAAATGATTAAAATAAAGAAAACAACGTTTTTACCGATATCTTACGTTCTAACGTAACGATTTTAATGAACCTTTGTATACATCACCTATAGTACAATTGAAACAAGCATGTAAAATTTCAACCTGATACAAGCAAAGGTTTTTGTGAGTTAATGATTTATATTTTTATTTTAATATGTAATTGGATTAATTTGCCGTCGGCGTCTGAGAGGACAGTTCTTTTTTGTTCTACAACCATCTGCTTTTACTATAAATTTATCATTAACTTTTCTCAATATACCTACAATGCATTATAATTTGATGCTTACTTCAAAAATAACAAAAAGCTTTTCATTTAATTTTGCCTTAACTCCGCTAGTAAAAATAGTTAGTTATTTATAATTTTGTCTCTTTTCTTATCCACCATGTATAAGTAGTTATTACTGTGATTTTATAATTTATATGTAATGAAAAGCGTAAGGAACTTCGTTCCTATCGGGTGTCCCACGACACCACTCGTATTTTTTTTCTATATTATATTTTACATGTTTATATTGTAAAGGAATAATGGATATTCCTCTTTTATTGGTACCCTTCAGGATAAATGGTACTAAATTTTAGTATGAATGAGAGGAAATTTTATTGGTATGTATTGTGAACGAAAAATTTATCAGGAGAACAAAATGTTGTTTAATAGTGATGACCAGGTAAGCGATATAGATTGAAGGGGTACCTCTTACACTTAGCCACCTCTTTTGTTGTCTATAGTACTAAACCAAGTAGAATTTTCAGAGAAGGTCTAAAGGCTGAGTTTGGAGCTACCAATTGTTCGGGAAAACCTACCTTCAGAGGAAGAAGCTTTCTTCAAGAAAAAATTATTAAATTCAAAAGAAAAGAGAAAAAGATGAGGGTTAAGAAAAGGCCTTCAGGTTGCTTGGCCCAATGACCCAAGGATAAAGAGAAATCTACCAAGAAAGAAACGGGGGGTGTACAAAGTTAGCCAAGAATGAAGGGGGGCCCGCGTCTTTACAAACTCCCCCTCCCAAAAAAGGAGTATTCTCTTGCTCATTTTTTTTTTCTTTCTTTTTCTTCAGAAGGCGATACGAAACTATAACCTCATTCTTTTCCTCTTTACAGCGGACCAACATTTGCTCAATTATTAAACTTCTGCGTCTCTCCGTCTCAACCGACCAGCAAAAATACGGGAAAAAAAGGAAGCAATAAGTATAAAAGTACGTGGGAAAAGGCCTTTTGTAAGGGAAGAAACAAAGATATTTTTTTTTCTATGAATTCTCTGTTATTTTTTTCCAGAAGATAAATTTATTTAATATAGAAATATAATAAAATTGAATTTTTGTCTTAAATGTTATTTTTATTGTTTTAAACCCCTATTAATATGACATTTTTTTTACTCCTATCCCTTTTTATCTCCTATAGTTAGATTTATGTATTCAATATTGATAAAAACATTGTTTTTGGCCTCTGAAATTTGTGTTATTATCATTGATTTTCATTTTACTATTAAATAATGCTCTAATTTCACAATTGTTTTATATTAATCAAATTATAATTATTATTAACACTTGAAGACAGACAGAGAAAAATAGACTCCTGCGCCGGGACTTGATCGCGGGCCTCTACAACTCTACATACTACCAAAAACCTTAAAATTTAATTTCTAATTGATTGTACAAGGTACAGGTACTAATTGAGTACTTTATAATTTTAAGCGTTAATTGTCGGTCTAGTTCTAATGTCATAAATATTGACTAGCTAAACTTGGATTCTGGACTAGTTATTGGTTACGGCAGAGAAAAATCATTCGTAGCTTAGCTGGAAAGAGCGCTACACTGGAAATGTAGAGGACCGTGGTTCAAGTCCCGGCGCTGGAGTCTATTTTTCTCTGTCTGTCCCCCAGTGTTAATAATAATTATAATTTGATTAAATTAAAATTTAAACTTTCCGTAGTATGAATACTACCAAAAACTTTAAAATTGAATTTCTAATTGTTTTATAATAATTTTTGATTATTCTATGGCTCAAATACAACAAAAAAATGTTGGTTAGCATGTGCCCATTTCTCAAAAGTTTTCGAGGTATCGATTTATTTCTTTTTTCAGAGTGTTTCACGAATTTTTTTAAAATTTGCATAATATCTCAAAAACTTAATGAAATAGAGAATCTGGGCTAAGGAACAATAAAGAGAATAAAAAAGGCATAAAAAACTTTCTGAATCACTCATTGATTTTCAAATTATGAGTTGCTAAGCATTTTTAAAGTCCTGTTACATTTAAAATTCGACTACAAAACTCCAGACCTATCTTCTCTGTCTGGTGTGTGGCAGGTCAGGTCGGCGGGAGAGACATAACAATTTTTGACGGCGGGATAAATAGTTGAAAATCCCCTTGTTATGTGCGTACTAATCCTTTTAAAACTATAACCTAGACCTAAATATGTCAGAAGGAGGAGGTCGAATAAAAATTATACAGGCGTACACACCGACGATCCAAGTGGTCGCGACAGAGAGATAAGCGAGTTTTTCAGTGTTCTGCAAACAGCTCCGGACGAAGTTACATGTAGGTACAGAAATTCTGTATGTATTCTGACATGAATGTGAAAATAGTAAAATGTTACTGATGTTAGGAGTACACTACTATTCGAGTTTTCAGAAAGTCGGGTATATGTGTGTAATGAACAGCTTCTTTAAAAAATCAGAGATACGAAAGAAATAGACGTAATAGTCCGGATGGGATGACTAGGATCGAGATAGACATCGGTATCAAAGATTTAAAATATATATATATATATATATATATAATAAAAGATGTAGAGATTGATAAGAAACTTGGTATAATAAGTAAACATAGGGCAGTTAGATGCTTGGACTGCTTGGACGGAAATAAAAAGAGGTAGAATTTAAACGAACCTGGATCGAGAGTAAAGAGCATCAACAAACAAATACTAGAGAATAATAAACGAAAAAGTGGAACACATAAGAAGAGAAAATAATATAGAATTATGTGAAAGGAAGATAAGAAAAAAAATAAAGGAAGCAACCAATCAGGCTTCAGATAGAATAAAAAAGTTACGTAAAACAATTCACAAAAAAACGTTAACTAAAATGGAATGGGAACAATATCTTTGAATGAAGAGTTTTTTTTGAAAGAAATGAGAAACCTATTTAACGAAAATAAAAGAATTTGAAACCATATTAGAAATTGGCACAAATACGGAAAAGCCAAGCACTTGGTGATGATAAAATAATTCGCATAAAAAAACAAATATGGTTTTACATAGAACATGATAAAAGTCGTATGATGGATGTGATCTGATCAGTGACTATGAGAATGAAACTGGCTTAGTATCAAGCCTGGGATCCTAAACCAAGGCACCTGGTTGTACAAAATAAGTGAACTGTAACTGTTTTAAGATATAATAAACATAAAACATTAAGGTGGTGAAAATAATAACAAGTGAGGTGAGTGGGTGTTTATTGGTCAGAAGTCTGTCTACGTCTATACTATCGCGGCAACTATACTATCGGGTAGTGTTAGCTATATAAGGCAGCATGAAATAGACTAAATAGCGGGTCCTTCAACTTCAGCGGGTCCAATTTCAATGGCAGAGTGAAGTTTACTATTTTCACTTCGTTCACTGCGTTTATTGGTATACCTAAACTGGTGGGTAAACTTGATCTTAGAGGTAGCGGTTAAAAACAGTGGTGTTACAATGAAGTGGCTTATACGGCACAGAGAATATTTTGTGGACGATTGTAAAGGTTAGTTTTATAAGGTGTAAATAATACATTTCGCGCATACACACATATTATTATTTACAGTTAATCATTATAATTATTTCTTTTTTTCTAATATAAATCAACTTTTGTCTCTATTTTCTTATTATGTATTAATTAACAAGTAAATATTAACCTGTCTGGAGGAAAGAAAAATGCATCGTCAGCAGACAATTATTTGTGATTAAACAGCTTATAACGTAAGTAACGTATAACGCAGGAGTACAATTTAAAATTAATTTTAGTTTTGAGTCGTCTTCAAAGAAGCCTTGATTCGGTTACCACGTTTGCAATTTTGAAAATGTTGAAACATAGCGGAGTCGACAACTCGTATGATAGATTGTTTGATTACATTTATAACCGATAATATCGAATAAGTAAAAAATGGCATCTAACTGGGAGAATTGTCAGGCGGTGAGAAAAAGGCGTAGGAAAAAGAAATAAGTTGAAGAAGTGCAAACAGCTAGCATGTTTTTAACAAATATAGCCACTTTTTTTAATCATATTTAAGTATAGAGCTGAAAAAGAAGCTGTAGACAAAGTGCATTGCGCCCGCAATGGCTTTTGGCTCTGAAACTTGGAGCTCTAACAAGGCAGTGAAAAGGTTACAGGTAGCGCAGTGGTCGATGGAGAGAACCTTACTAAAGGCGACGAAGAGAGATTGAAAACGAAATATGTGGATAAAAGAAAGGACAGGATTGGAAGATATAATAGAAACGCTATTGAAGAAAAAATGGAAGTGGCAGGTCATATAGCGAGAGCGAGTTCACAAGATTCTAGGTGGAAAAAAGGATATGATTCAGTGGCATCCCTGGGATATGAAAAGGAAAAATAGAAGGCCGAAGTAAGGACTAAAAGATAAAAAGGGTGCGTGGAGGAAAGACTTAGCAGAGGCTATCTCTGGATAGAAGAGGATGGAGGAGAATTAGACAAGTTTATCGCGATATTATATATAAAAAAATACGTGTGGTGTCGTGGGAACGAAGTTCCTTACGCTTTTCATTAAATATAAATTATAAGATCACAGTAATAACTACTTATACATGGTGGAGTTAAAAAAGAGACAAAATTAAAAGTAACTAACTTTTTGTACTAGCGGAGTTAAGGCAAAATTAATAAAAAGCTTTTTATTATTTTTGAAGTGAGCGTCTTTCAATAAATAATGTATTGTATATTGAGAAAAAAGTTGATAAATTTATAGTTAAAGCAGATGGTCGTAGAACAAAAAAGAACTGTCCTCTCAGACGCCGACGGCAAATTAATGCAATTAAATATTAAAATAAATAATATAAATCATTAACTCACAAAAACTTTTGCTTGTATCAGGTTGAAATTTTACATGCTTGTTTCAATTGTACTATAGGTGATGTATACAAAGTTTCATTAAAATCGTTACGTTAGAACGTAAGATATCGGTAAAAACGTTGTTTTCTTTATTTTAATCGTTTTGGTCCGCTTTAATAAATTTAGCGATCTTTATCACTTCATAGCAGTGTCGGTGTTCGTTTTACTAAAAAAAATATATTTAAAAAAGTTGTTTGCCTCATTAAATAGATAAAGTTAGAATTTTTTCCCCTCCAAAAATTTCAATTTTAAATTTGAAGCTTATATTACGCGAGCGTATCGCGTAAACGCTTGGGCAGATAACGTTGTCCAACGAACTTACCTTGGGCATTGGTAAAATGAACATGTGCACCAAATTTCAACTAACTCGGTGAACTTTTACTCAAGTTATTTTCATCGGTAGATTTCGTGACAGATTTTGCGTGTCGGTGATTTCATGACGGTCATTTTGGTCGTTTTTTTCGGATTCACTACCGGGCCCAGAACGTGCCATAAGGAACTTCGTTCCAATAAGAAAGCTGCACAGTTTTTTTATTTATATGGTTATTTTATTACAATAAATAGATCTCAGATAATAAGCGAAGAAAAAAATTAAGTTTTATTTCATAAGATATTAAATAAATTGTTTAACAATTTTTCTGATTTAATAGTTAAATAAGCTTCTTAATGGGATGCTTTGATCAGGGCCTATGTCTTTACATAAGCTCAAACGTATTAAATTTAAAGAAGATAATAGAGAACTAGGGAACTGAGGATAGTAAATTGCTAAAATCAATTGATAAGAAAGCAAATCAAGGTTTTATGTGAAGAAACACATATGCATGTCTTTTTTTGGACCGGAATATTAAAAATAATCGACCCATCCCGAGCACTTTATCTTATTTCTTATCACGGAATTCAGCATTAGAATAAAATGAAAACAGATTGAATAGGATGAAGAAGGATTGTGGAGAGACGGAAGGGTTGGTTTGGGAATGAAGATGTGATTTATTTGAGATATATCTTCATTTGGTTGGGAAATTGACGTCACCTTGTGGGACGATAACACAGGTGATCTCCTGGGGATACTGTGACGAGATGGTGAATAATCTCTCCTATAATGACTGATTTCATCCCTAATATTCTTCCTCACTGTGTTATTCGCAAATATCATAAAAACACTTCTCCATATACTCCGTGAATATGATGTGGCATTCTTTTTTATCTTAAGATAACAAGAGTTTAATTAGAAACCGTTGAATTATGAATTAGGATTATGATTAGCAAAGTATGGTTTAATAAAAACTACATAGTTTAACCAATTAGTTTCATGTAATTTAGGCACATCGTCAGGGTTTTACTACAGTTAGAATAAGAATAGGTCAGAAAGAGGAAATAGTTAAAAATAGGACTAGTCAAGAAATAATAGGCTTGTTCCAACAACACTTCAATTTAGTCCCAAACTAGTTGCCAACTGTACTAAGCATGCGCATTAGCGAAAAACGGTCAATTGTGGTCCGTTGCGCATGCGTTGGACAGTTCCAAACCAGTTTGAAGAGTGGTTGGAACAAACCTAATATGAAACGTAATGGAGGAGCAAACTTACTTACTTACTTACTTGGAGAAGAAAAAGTAAGAAAAATACTAAGAATAATTAGGAACTTACAAAGAATAATTTATTCTTAGTCTCATCTCACTGTAAATTTGTAAGTTTATCTAATTAAATATTATTTCAGTGCAATATTTATAATTTTTGCTTCCGAGCTTACCGAAGGTAACGGAAGCTATGTGATCGTTCTGAAGAACGAAAAAGTTTTGAGGTCTGCGATTTCAAAAATTCAAATCAGAAATTCGTTTCAGACATCAGGTAACATTTTGGTTCAGTGTCTGTCTGTCGGTCCGTCGGTCTGTCGTTCAATTTTATGAACCAACATATCGTAAAAACTACTCGTCTAATTTTAATGAAATTTGGGTGGTAAGTCATAATAAGCTCATGTTGGTACCATAAAAGTTTCAACCATCTGCGCCTATTTGTTTCTCTTCCACATGCGCACAAACATACATTTATTTACACCTTTAGCTTCAAAAGTACTTATCTGATTTGTAAGAAAGTTTTATAGTTTATCGAAAGTAACCCGCAGATTGCCCCGGATTAATTTGAACCGTCTGCGCTCTTTAACTTTTGCTAAATTGATACTTTAAGTCATATAAAAAATCAATACAATTTTGTCATATTAAAAAAACAAAAAAAAAACGGGGGAAACAATTAAACAATTAGACAATAATGGCTTGTAAAAGCGTAAAATCAGTAAAGTACGTAGATATGATGCGAGGAAGCTATGTGCCACACCAATATGCAGTCTATTTTTTGTGTTATTAGTTTTTTACATCTAGTTGTAATCCAATATGTAACCTCTACCCTTACCTAGATTCACCACCCTTTACACCTGGTCTTTTACTGGTAATCCTCTCACACTTGTGGAAATTAATTAATTTTTCATGCCATATTGTTAAAAAAACATCAAAATTTGGCCCCCTCCCCCTTTATACTAATTTTATGTTCACAATACAAACGAAACCCTTTTTACATGAAACTCCACGCACAAACAATTTATTTGTTCCCCCCCCCCCCCCCCCCCCCC
>KZ652136.1:144756-157289 GCA_001010745.2 Gerris buenoi
TTTTTTTTTTTCTTTTTAACCTCATGATTCTTCCTTTCTTTATATATCTATAATATACATATATACATATATACACACATATATATATCTATATATATGCACACATATACACATTCATACACGCACACATGCATACACATACACACATACATACATAAATACATACACATTTTTAAATAATATAAACATATATTTAAATTTAGTAATTTAAAATTAAATTTATTATTAAAATAAATAATTAATCAATTAAATAAAAAATTAAATCTATATTAATATATATTATCTATAAATAAATAAACAATATAAATCAACATTTCACTAAACATACCCCTACATACATAAACATGCATGCATACCCAAAAAACACATACATATACATACATACAATCTAAATACAATCTTACATGTTCACCCTCACACATACATACATATATATATACTTACAAACTAGAATAGAAAACTTTACGCAAAATAACTTATTACTTATTAATTAATTTATTTAACATTCGTTTATTTATCCATTTTTGATTTTTTCTTATTTTGACGATTATCCCTAGATTAACATAAGTGATTATAAATACATAACTTTAAACATAACTTATTAACTTATTAATTAATTAATTTATAATTTATTTACTTATTTATATTTATTTTTTATCTTTTTGACAATGTTGTCTACTTTTCGAATATCTAAGTATTTTCCACCAAAAACAAAACCAAATTTTTTTTTTTTTTAAACTAATTTTTGGGGGGGTTTTTTCAAATTTGGGGGGAACGCACTGGGAAATTTTGGTGGGAAGTTGAAAATTCGGATTCAGCGACCAACAAACATAAAGTAAGCCCATTTCCAGAACTTATATCAATTTTTCCAGGTAAAATACCCTATTGCCTGGACTAGAAGTGAAGATCTCGAAAGAGCGAACCAATCAATGTACAACCCTTTATTTCGAGAGATGTTCTGGATGGAAGGAGCAAAAAGGTATCTCAAGCTTAAGATTCCAATCAAGGTAACGAGACTCATCGCACAGCTCGGTACTTCTTGCCGAAACCGGGCCAAAATCTTCCACGAGGGTTAGTTACTCTTACGAATTCGACCAAACAGAAATATGTTCAATTTGCAACCTCCAAGAAGAGGAATCCTGGACCCACGTTATCCTGAGCTGTACCGCATACTCCTACTTCAGAGCCTATTATCTGCAACATCTACTTACTAATAGAAACGTCCACGATAACTGTAAACAAATACTAGAATTATGTCAAAAAAAGGATATTTATATAATTTTATTATTAACGCAATGAGAATTAGGTCATTTATCATTAACGAATGAGGCAGCTTATTACGCGATCCATGCCTATTATCAGTGAAAATTTTGTTTTTCTTTTAAAGAGGTTTTAATTTTTCTGTTTATTTTATATTTTTATACAGTATTATTTTGTTCATTCAAATCAAATTCTTAAGTACATGTACCTCTTTAATAATATACAACGAACTCATATTGTATGAGAAATTTAAGAATTTCTTAAGCAATAAACTATTATATTCTAGTATTTATTTTATGCTTAACTTTATTTTATTAGTTATTTTGGCGGTTTTATTCCAGGTATCTGGGTTTAGCTCATTTGTCCGGCATCTAGGCAAATGTTTATTTTTATTTGGCGGGTTAATCCGAGGTATCTGGGTTAATTATAAACTCTTCCTCCGCGTCCAGCAAAGTTATTTATGCATCAACTTTGGCGGGATATTCCCATCTCCTCCAAGTCACGAGAGGAATTGCAGCGCCGCCACACTTCTGCTCTCCCTCAACTCCTCACAACTAATGTCTCTGAATTATTTTTTTTATTTCACCTTTTATTATTACAGTAAAGTCACTTGTGTACATATTTTATAATATATGCTATTCCAAATACAACTATTTACAGTCCACTAACTCTGGCTCATTGTGTTAATTTGTGATTATTATTTCGATCATACTAGTTCGTGGTCAGGTCAGGAATAACACCCCCTAGTCCGAACATACAACATGGTGTTCCAGAAATGCTAAGCCAAACAGTGTCATAATGTCACGAATTATACTTATTTGTTTTTTAAGAATGCTTGAAAGTTTAGTCAAGCAGTTATATGTACCGTGTACAGAATTGAATATTTTATCAAACAAATGGTTAAAAGATAAATTTATATATAAGAAAAATATGTATCTGTTTAACTAAAGTATTTTTTAATGTAACTTCCCAAGCAAAAGAATGTTTTTATTTTTAACAATATGCATTAAACAAGTAAGGCGCGCTTCACGTAAGTACGTGAGGCAATAATCGCCGGTTTCTTTACTATTAAGTTTAAATATTAAGTATAATATTCTTTTTCTACACTTCAAGACCTTTAAATTGATGTATAACATGCCATGGTAACTAAAAACTTTTTTTTTAGTCATCCACTCCAAAATGTGTCCAGTTGGTCAAACGCCGAGATGCACCTAAGTGCCAAATTTTATGTTTCTAGCTATAGTAGTTTATGAATTGAAACAAGCCAACGGACAAACGACACCAACGGACAGACGGACAGACAGAGCCGTTATATAAGGTTTCTTTTTGTACTTTGTACAGAAACCTAAAACAATGTTCTCAGTTGACAATTTTGATTAAAAGTTGCATTATCTTTTTAAATTCTTAATAGAAAAGTTATATCTCTAACGTCTTTTAGACTAAAATGTTATAAAAGAATAAATATCGAGTTAAATTATATATTATATAATTATACTGGTGTTGTGCTCAACGGTTCTCTCTATTATAAAATTAATTGGGGATAGCGAGGACTGCTAGTAATATGCTGGATGCCGTATGAACTACAAAATGAGTCGAACTCCTGAAAACGGAACTGAGGGGCCATTATCTGTTCGAAGCTTTGCAGGGACTCCATGATAAGAGAACAACATTTTTAATTTCGTGATTACGCCACTGGTTGTAATTGAAGTCAGTTTAAAATAACTAATGTACTTAGAGTAGTAATCCATAACAATGAGATACTGCTGTTGATTTAATTCAAAAAGATCCGCCCCCAATACGGTCCAGGGTAAATCCGGTACTGGTGTTGTGCTCAACGGTTCTCTCTTCTGCAGTCTCTGTTTTAAACAATCCTCACAATCCCTCACAGCTTGCTCTATATCTCTTGATATGTGGGGCCACCAAACCGTTGACTTAGCAAGTCGATTTGTTTTGGTTATTCCCTGATGACCAGCGTGAAGACTCTTTAGAACTTCGCTCCTACTATTTCGAGGTATGTACAGTCGATTACCAAATAACACCATGCCGTCCACCACCGATAACTGGGCTCGATGTTTAAAATAATTCTGAACCTTCAAATCACATCCTTGAATCCGAGCCGGCCACCCATTCTTAATGAATTTGACCAACTCTGCCGTGACGTCATCTTCAGATTGAGCGTCCTTTATTGATTTTTGCCTTCTGCCTGTAATAGGAATTGCTTCCGTTTCATAGATGACTGTCTCATCTAATTGCCGTGCTTTATACTCGAGATCAGAGTTTTTCTCCATTATTGGNAAAATTACTAGGTGAAATATGGACATAACCTAATTTAAACACTGGGCAATTACCTTTAATTTGGTTTTTGTTTCAGCCTTCTAGGACAAATATTTTAGGAGATATGAGCGTTGACGTAAATGCCCACAAACACACAAATTAGCGTGCGAAGGAAATCAAAAATGGCCGCCACACCTAAACGGTTTAAGATAAAAAAATTTTAAGCATTGTTTTGAACACCTTAAATATGAGAGAAACAACAGGGAAAATATAAATTTTTTTTAAAATGGTCGAGCAACCAACTATTTATTTTTGGACCACTTCGTATGGATTGACCCACAAGAAATGTCAGAAGTCGGAGTTGTACGAGTGAAGAATGCATAATTATATAATAGCTAAAAACCTCCGAAATGGATGCAAAAGTAATAAATAAATACATGTGGTGTCGCGGGACTTGGTAGCAACGAAGTTCCTTACATTTTTCATTAAATATAAATTATAAAATCACACTGCTAAGTACATATGCATTGCTAACTACTACTTATTTTCGATATTTACAAAACTAAGTGACATTTTTGACATATAACATAAATAAACAGAACAAGTCAAGTAACAGGTTCCATAATAACATTTTCCCTCTCTTTTTGAAGCTTACGTTTACGCGAGCGTTGCGCGTGAACGCTTGGACAGATAACGTTTTCCAATGAACTAAGCCTATGCATTGATAAAATGAACATGTGTACCAAATTTCAACTAACTCGGTGATCTTTTACTCAAGTTATCGTCATCGGTAGATTTCGTGACGGATTTTGCGTGACGGTAATTTCATGACGGTGATTTTGGTCGTTTTTTTCCGGATTCACTCCCGGGCTCCAGAACGTGCCATAAGGAACTTCGTTCCAAAAAGTTTATTTATTTTGCAATAGATGCATAAGTAATAAACCATCAATAGAAATAATCCTAAAACTTTTATACATATTTAAAATAATTAGTAATGTTTCGATTTAGAAAAAATATTTAATAGGTAATTTCCCATTGCTATTTTATCGAGGCTAATTTATAAACATATCAAAAGTTTAGAAAGTTTTCAGAGGGATTTATGACCGCTAACTAAATGCTCATTAAATTTGTTTGCCCACCTTAGGGTGGGTACAAAGTAAAAAAGTACCAGAACAGCATGTTCTCGCCTATCAAAATGCTGCAGGTCCTGCGTACTGCAAAACCGGGTACGTTCACATAATAAAGTGAGAAGAAATACAATCCGTAGCCGAATCGGGAACTCTATAAGGGCTGCATACCTTTAGTTTATCTTTACAGTTAAAAATAACTGATTGAAAATCCGTACGTTTATCTGTACTGAAGGTGTGTAGGATACCGTCCGATTTGTCTTCAGTTTTTCTTCACTTGGTTCTTAGTGTTTTCTAATAAAATTAACATAATCGTGGCAATAGAGGGTTCAGATGTGCAGACTTTTTATCTGCGTGAAAACCTGTCCAAAGGGCTAAAAAAATGGCCTAATTGCAAGGTTCGAACAAGTGGTTCGTCCTACCCGTTCTAGTAGGAAGTACTAGACTACTACTACTAAGTAGGAACCATCACAGGCATAAAACATTTAAAAAATAGATTGACAACCCAAAAATAAATCCAAAGATAAATCTAAACGTCTGTTTTAGGGCCCATTATGAGTCTGCATGAGGAAAATAAATTATTGCAAGAAACTAATAAATAAAATAATTGCAATATTTATTAAAAATAATAATAAACATTTTGTATTTTCTTAATTTCCTAAGTCTATATTAAATTTAAATGAAAATGATTTTAATAGAAATAAACAAATCCGGAAGAGATTAGTTAATCCAACTCGAGAAAATCCATGATTAATTGTCATTTTTAATTAAAAACTTTTTTCCTTTGCTTGAAATTCATTAACTCTGTGAGTTTGGTAAAGATTAGGGGGGGGGATACTTTTTTCTAGTAACCGAGCTAAGTTTTAGATGCAGAGAGAGGGGGGAGTCGTGCTAATTACAACTCCCCCCCCCCTCTTCGCATTATCAGGTTCTACATCTCTTCCTTCTTGAGTTAAATCTTGAACTAATTAATATTCTGTTTTAGAGTTTTTCATCAAATGAAAATTACCTGCAGATTTTACTTTAGGTGAATAAAGTTTGAGACAGTAAGAAAATATTTGATTTGTTAAACTACAGTTGTATGGAGAGGCTCAGATGAGCAAATTGAAATAAGAATAGTATAGTAACATTCGTCAATATAAATTACCATTGTGTCTTTATCTATAATTTTGAAATATTACGGGAAATAAATTGAAAATTGTTAACTTAACATTTAACTTCGACTATGTTTGGTCCTGTAATAAATATGTTAGTCGAAGCCATAAATTAAGAGAAAACACAATCCTAGGCAATTAATATAATATTTTTTCATAGATATTGGTAATTGTCCCTTTTCTTTAGGTCGCCTAATATTTTTAAGATGTAAATTTTACGATTATTTAGAATTTGAGAAATTAATAAGTAATCCAAACTTTTAACAAGCATAGTAACAATTATATACCTAATGTCTAGGAGAACTCAATTATTTTAAATTAAAGCAATTAGGTATTAATTGTTATATTAGGTATTAATTAGGTATTGTTGACTAATTGTTACAAATGAAACATTTCTAACAAACACAATAGTAACAACACTTTGTTTTGGGACTTAAGGACTGTAAATAAAGCAGCATAAAAGGTGTAATAGTTTATATGATAACAGAGTAATATCTATATACGAGAACAAAGGGTTAGTGACTACAATGATAAATGGAATAATATATTATTAGAGTATATTGATTACGTGGTAACCAAATATACTCTTAAGATTATAATTGATATAAGTATATAATAAAGTAATATAATTGATCAGTTATTTTGAGTTTTTTTTTTTTTAAAAAAAAAGAATAATTAATATAAAAATACCATTTTTCAAAACTTGTCTTATTATCATTTTTTTTTCTGTATTCGTCACCTCGATTGCTTCCATGTGCAAAATTTGAGGAAGATTAAAAGACGGGAAGTGGTTCAAAATCGGGGTAAGGGAAACGTGCGATGAAAATTACAAAGCAAAGTATTATAAGACCAGTAATAACAATAAAAAATACCTCTTTACAACATAAAAATAATAAAAACGTCAGAAATCAGCAATGCACAATGGGTTCATCAATCATTTTATCGATTATATACTTTAAAAAAACAAAAAAAACAGGGGGCTTACGCTCGAAGGCATACTTAGTCCTTGAACTATTCCGGGGCTCCGTTTATCAATCTACCTAATACTACATTGGATCACTCACGAGTGAAGTATGTTGTAGACTTGTAGACCATGTCTTCAGCTCTGCGATTACGTTTGATATATTTTTAATAAAGCCAGCATGAAAGTGTTGACAATGGTTTTCCAGGCCGGTTATATTCTACTTAGTACTGTAATTACTACTACATACTAAGCTCTACTATAACTAATACTTGTTATTATATAATTGTGCAACACTAATAACTTTGTATATAATAATACGATAATTAAACGTCTGATTTGTTTATTGTTTTAGTTGAAGTGATAGCGTACATCCCTGAGCCGGTACCTAGCAGCAGTTTTGCGACTACACTCCTACCATCCTTAGTATTGCCTCTTATATGCCAAAAAATTATCATCTGTAAGTATTAAACCTGCTGTTTTCTTACTTTAAATTACTTTTATTATATCTTAGTTATTGTAGCTTATTTTGCTTCCGAGCTTACCGAAGGTAGCGGAAGCTATGTGATCGTTCTGAAGAACGAAAAAATTTTAGGTCTCCGATTTCAAAAATTCCAAGACAGAAATCCGTTTCAGACATCAGGGAACATTTTTGGTTCCGTGTCTGTCTGTCGGTCTGTCGGTCTGTCGNTGAAAAAATTTCAAACTTTTGACAAATTAGAAGGGACTCTTAGATAATTGAAGGGACATGCGGGAAAGACATTACTCATTCTCAGCTAATCCATCTAATAATATCTAAAATTCCACTTATCATAATTTTGAAGTTTGACACCTTCAATTATTCCCGATGAACTTAAGAAAATATTTATAGACTTATAGTAGCTAGAAAAAATTTTGAATCTTGAAATATTCGTGAATACAGGCATTGGGAGCATGAGGAAAAGTCAGTCGAAACTAAAAAAGGCAAAATTATGTCAACATCTGATAACGTAGATTCTAATAGAAAAGAACCTGAAATGAAATAAGGGTTATTTTCATAAAAACATTGGACGGACCAGTGTAACAAAAACAAAAATTTAGAAGAGAGAAAGACTGCAGAAATATGAGCATATTATATTTGCTCATCTAAGACTCATATCACCAAAAATTTTAGAATTATAAAACTAAAACTTTCTGCTATTTTAAATTAACTAAACGCCATCATAGATATCCTTCAAAATTTCAATCAAATTATTATTAATAAACTCAATAACCAAACACTACTTCACCATTAATAACTTCAAATAAAACATAATTCAATAGAAGTAATAAACGAAATTACTTATTTACAAACAGCTGTGGTTGAAGGTATTAATACAAAATATTCAGAATTTAATAATTAATTTAGAACTTTATTAGACAGTGGAAGTCAGCGATTTTAAGTAAAAGACAAATTAGTAAGAACTCTGAAATTAGAAAATTTTAATAAATAGGGAATAACCGTTTTTGTTCATGGTTCCAATTCACCTAAAATTATATCAACAGCCATTCTAAATTAATATTTGACAATTAAAGATGGCCGTGAATTTAAAATAATGTCAAATCTCATACCAACTATATTTAATGATTTTCGGGAAACCCTTTAACACCTGTAATGAAAAAGAAGTGTTCTTATTCAAACTTAGGAGGAAAATTAGATTTTCCAAACATAGGAATACAAATATTCATTGGTAATGGCTATTATGTAATCTAATAGGATCATAAAAAATAGAAGTTACAAAAGGTTTGTATTTAGTCAATACAAACTTAGCGAATACTAAGCGAGAAATTTGGTAAAATTCAAAACCCATCTGAATCAATATAAATCAGTTTTTGCACTGTTCAAAAAATTTTGATCGTTACTTTGAAACTCCCTTATAATGTGTTAGCACAAGATAAAAATATAGGTTTAAATATACCTTAGAATTTGGAAAGTATAGGTATTAAAGAAAATTCAGATTTAATTGAAGATGACATAGCATCACAAAAATTTATAATGAAAGATATCATGATTTGTACCGTGAATGCTTATTAAAACGAAGAATTTTAATAAAAAGATCTCTGAATAAATCAATAGGACCAAAAATGCTAACATAGATTCATATTAATATTATCTTTACGGAAGTAAAAGCTATAGTTAACTCCAGGCCATTAGGTCTCATCGGACAAGAGATAGATGAAGATGAATTATCTCCAGCCTGTTTCTTAGGATTAAAAGGTGAAAAAATACATAGCAAAGAAACTTAGCAACAGCAAAATTGGGGGGAAAAAAGGAGAAAAAAATGTTGCAACATTTTTGGAAATGTTTGAAAAACTAATAACTTTAAAATTTAGAGAAAGCAAGAAGGCACAACACCAACAAGGAAGAAAAGCAGTTAAAGTCATACCAAAAATTGGAGAAGCAGTCCATATTAAAGAAAATAGTCCTTGGCAAGAGTGGAAAGTAGGAAGAATAGAAAAACTTATTCGATGATAATAGCAGCAAAGGTTAAAACAGCGGGCACAGGAAGTAGCATCACTCGTTCAGTAGCGATGCTATATCCATTGGAGGTAAAGGAAGAGAATTAGTCGTCGGCAGAGAACGAAGTTTCGTGAACAAAGTGGTTGTTTTTTTTATATTTTGATTAACTAGTTTATTTATTGAGTATTTATTTTTAAAGTTGATGTTAAAGTTAAAATAAAAGGTGAATGGCAGTCTTGATTAAGAGCGAAAAGAAATATTTTGTAATTTCATTATTAGTTAACTCAAGGCAAGATTGGGAGATCTCCTACTCACAATTTAGTATATACCATTATCACAAGACTTGTTTCTATCAAATTTTTTTAATACATGGATAAATAATACTTAGTTAAATATTTAAATTGATAAAATCATATTACGTAGGTATATTATGTTGAATGTTGTCGTTAAACTGTATAGAGATCAATCATCCAATTTATCGATGATGAGAAGTGTTTTTGAGATTTATAATTTATTCACGCAGATTTATTTTTAAAATAATTAACTATCTCTGTGTTGTACCACCCAGTAGAGAGCCTAGGCCTGGCATACAACTATATCGATATATAATGGATTACATGGGGTCAGAGTGTCCGTCCATTGGCTGTATAAGCCTTACAATTGGCAGAAACCAAGTTAGTCGCCACTTCACATGAGCAGTTATCCATTTATAATAGCGAACACAGGGGCTGGGAGAACACAGAGTGGGGGGATTTAAACGCAGATCTGTGGTCACCCACTCAAGATGTGACCACGCCCGATGGTATTTAACTTTATTGGTAGGAGAGCCAACTGCTCTTCTACACGGGCTACTTAGGATCCCATTTTAATTAATGTATAATTATTAGTTTAAGAAGATGCAGAATGCATGGGATAGGCATCTATAAGTGTCGACGAGCTCAAAACTACCAATAGTTTTCTCTCCAAGTCGTCTCTCTATGAGATAAATGTTATCTTCTTACAATAATTACGAAGTATCCTGATATATCTATTTTATGAATAGAAAAAAATCGGGTACGGGGTACCTCGAAACTTTTCCTCACTTCGGAGGCCACTAAAGTGGCCTTTCCTGCTGCGAAGCAGCACTGGGCATGGTTAGTACTTAGATGGGTAACCGTGTTGTTCTAATTGATTTTTTATTACCATTTAAAAAAAAAGAAAAAAAAAAAAAAGTACATTTTTTTTTTTTAGATTATTTAATTATTTGAATTTTGGAGGTATTTTGATAGATTTAAACAAATTTTGAAGTTAAAAAAAAGTATCGCTCGAATAAATAATTATGTTCGCTTTTAACTTTGAAACTAATTTATGGAATTTCATCAGGTTTTTTTAACGGTTCTAACAAAATTCTATACGTCAAAAACGTATTATTATTAACCGTCAAAGTGTCAAAATTGAAAAATCGATATCTTCAAATTGGCGGCCAATATCAAATTAAATTTGGTGGATTTGTTTTACATACAGAGGTACATTCGTTCCCAATTTCAACTCGATCGGACCACTTTTCGATTTTTTAAATTTTTGATGAGTCAGCAAACCTGGTTTAAATGGCGTAAAATGTTGATTTTTCCGGGTGGCACAACTAGAAGTAAGGACTGATTTTTCTGCCAAGTTTAAACTCTATTGGCTAACTACCCTGGGCGCTACGATGATAACGATAACACACATACAGACGTCATGCCAAAACTCACTCAGATACTTCAGTTGGCATCTCGGAAAAAAAAAAATAATGGGTGAAAATATAACTTCTCCTACCATAGGTGAGGAAAAATAAGTTTAATGAAAAACCCATGTTAATATATCTTAAGCATTTACAAATATTAACCTCTTAGTATTAACTGTCCCTGTATTACTGTAGATTTCAAACTCACAATCCTAAAAGGATTCAGAACTTTCGCCCCCTTCCTCGAAAAATTCTTTTTTGAACGAATAAATGAGATAGAGTAATTAGATTAAATTCAAAAGTTTATCTAAAGGAAAGGGTCACAGCCACGATATTCCCTGACGACTTTGAAAGCAAGAGTATGCACAACTTGCTTTGATTAGGGAGGAAAACTCTTCTTCAAACGACAAACCAACTTGGCTGGGAAACACCTTGACGGAGTTTTGAGTCCTTGAAGAAAACTTGCCCTCAAAATACTCTCGCTTAATCACTGAAACTGGAAGCCTCGAGCAATAGGACCCTTCTTTATAAAACTTGACAGCTTTACAAAAAACTCTCTTCTTCCTCTATCTTTAATTTTTACTCGAACTATACAAACAAGTTTTTATTTTAATCCTTCTCTTTCAAATAGTTACATAAGTAATTTATTTTTAATGGAGGATGACTGAGGAAAAGAACATACAAATTAAGGGAAGAAACATCTCAACTTTAATTTTACATCGAAATTAATATAATAATCTTTTATATAATCGAGTAGTGTCCCAACGACAAACAACGAGTCACCTCTAAATGATTTATAACGTTAAAAATTGATGCGCCATAAGCTGGGATTGAACCAGTGACCTCCAGCGTAAGAAGCGAGACCGCTAGCAATGTGCTACCAAACCAGATTGAAACTTCCGGCCTTAAACTTTCTATTTAAACAGTAGTATCCTACCTATACCTATAATATCTATTTAAATTTTTTGATCATATTTTATTCTGCCCGTTATCACGGGCATAACGGCTAGTGTATTTATAATTCAGGAGGGAAAACTAATATAATCGTAATCAAGCAATACCTATAAAAATGATCCAATAGATTAATCTTAAATGTGCCTATATACATTACAATAAGAGTTCACCGGTAGCACATTACTATAATCTTTGCTTTGGAGCCTGAGCAGGTTCGATTTAAAACTCTGGCAAATGGACCCACGCCCCACGCTTGGAGTTCCCCCAGCATCGCGGTTTAAATGTAATAGCTACTTAAGTGAAATAGAGGACACCTGGTTACGCAAGCCAATTAAATATTTGATTTATACAGCTGGGAGAGCGAAATGCTAAACCCTGTGAAATGTCATCCATTGCATACATATATTTGTATAAGAGGCCTAGTCCATTCGGGTCTATTATTCCGCTTTTCACCAGCTTTTAATGTTTGAAGAACTGTTCAAATGATGTTAAAAAAAATTTATTAGTGTGTACTTTTCTTCCTCTCTTCAAATTTACTGATGATAACAGTACCCCTTAAAATACAGCTTATTTAATACTTATATATATGTATATATATATGTATATCTAGCGGATTTCTTGT
>KZ652136.1:157565-169829 GCA_001010745.2 Gerris buenoi
TATATATATATATAAAATATTACATTATATTATATAATGTATTTAATGAATGATGTCATTTAAGATAAGTCAAATGTGTAAATTTCCGAAAATAGTCGAGAAATTTATAATATGACTCTGGGCTAGAGGAGTTTATGCTAGTTCACTAAGAAAGTTAGAGGTGCCTAATTGTGTGAATTTACCTTGTTACTAAGGAAGCCTTGGCGCAATTAATTACCGTAGTAAGGCAACCAAAATTAACGACTTTCCAACCGAGTACTTCTAACTTTATTATACATACATAAACTAGAACTTATTTACAGCAAGCCTTTACAAAATGCGTCTTAGTTTATCTTATTACACTTTTTAATATAATGTACAAGTCAAGTGTGTTGGACCTAGTGCTAAGTCCCTAAAAATCCTTACACACTCGCAGACTATTCAAGATAGTGAATTGTAGACCAATCAGATTAGTCTCGTCTAAGAGTTTAGTATATTGGTTCTAAATAAATATTGTTACGTCCTCGGGGTTCAAACAGTACTTCATAAGTTTAAGTACGATTATATTTAATACATTACACAAAGTAATAGTTCAATCTTCCAAAAAGTCAACAACTCAAAATAATAATACAAAAATTTGACATCTGACGTTGACTTCACGTAACATTATCCCCTTCTTAGGCCTATTCGTCCCGAATAGGCATCTGGTCCCGGTATGGTATGGGAGTCGATTTACGCAGACGACTTTAATACGTGCTCTAGGTGGCCTTTGAATGCGATACAACCACGACACGTGAAGTTCTGGGGATAGTCCTCGCGCACACCCTTTGCGCCAAAATACGGCATCAGCTCTGAACCTTAGCCAATTGGTTTTTTCACGGATTTTCCCTAGACTTACAATGCCGCCTAAGTGACCACCAGAGGGTCCTGTGTACGCCTCTTTGAAAACCTGTCTTATTCTTTCCTTCGAAACAACCATCTGATGTCGGACCTCAGTCCCTTCCTCGGACTCCCACACCTGCTTCACCAGTCCACCTTCCACCATCAACGACTCGAATTGTGCCAAGTAGGGTTCTGTGGCGTGGCTGTTGTCAGCTATCTTACTCCTACTGGGGCTCGATCCCGACTCTTTCCATGCAAAGACAACATCAATCTCTGGATCCCTGAGTTGCTCCTCTTCAACATCTTGAGGGGTCCACCCCTCAACATTGATCCCCGTCCTGGAAACTGGAATTAAATCCAGCTCACTTTCCAGTCTTGAAATTGACCTTCCACCCTCTTCCTCTTCTCTACTCCTCACGGCCACCTTTTTATCTTTCAAATGTTTCAATTCAGTTTTATCCTCTTCAACATTCGTATCGCAACTTTTCCTTTCTACTCTAGGCTCTTCCACCTCTCCCTTCAACAATTCCTTTGCTTCTCGTTTCCACTCGTCAATCTTCATAAATAATTTGTTTAAGGCATCCCTGTCCTTCACTACAAACTCGAAGACTTCCGGATCACCTCCTTCCTCTAGAATAGACGTCCTTAAGCGATCCTGCAACTCAGCCTTTATGCCATCACAGGACAAAGATCGCTCTTCCAATTCCGTCTTTAACTCTTTCACTTTTAGATTAACTAATTTTACTTTAGTAAACATTGTATCCCAAATATACTCACCAACTTTATAGCACTATCCCACTTCTGACACCAATTGTTACGTCCTCGGGGTTCAAACAGTACTTCATAAGTTTAAGTACGATTATATTTAATACAATACACAAAGTAATAGTTCAATCTTCCAAAAAGTCAACAACTCAAAATAATAATACAAAAATTTGACATCTGACGTTGACTTGACGTAACAATATAGTGATTTCATAAAAACGCTCATATAACTCAGAGAAACATATATCTTATACATGTAAATATATGTATATACATATATATTTAGTGGTATATGGTTTGTGCGAAGATACCATTCAAGAACTTCTTGGAGTGCCTTTAAATACTAGCAGTGGACTGTCGAGAGGAGTTGGAAAGGTTTCGTGGTTCTTCAAGTACATAGAAGTGTCTAGCTTATAGCAGACCGATTCCACAGCGGTATATCGGATACAAGAGAATATAGGGTCACCAATAAAATTAAAGCGGCATATAAACTTAAGCTATGTTCCTGTGTACCAGAGCGGTATCGTTATCTAGCGGTGGACGACATAGTAAACTAATTAGCGTTGGTTTTCTAGGGAGTGTTGATAGCGAAAATGTCAACAGAGAACTTCTAATAGGTGGCGCATTGTTTATGACCGTCATAGCGGTGACAAGACCTTTAAATTGATGTATAACATGTCTTAGTGACTAAAAACTTATTTTTTCACCCACATTATTTATTAAAATTTATTCACCCGCCATCTTGGAAATATTAAGTGTGATAACTCCAAAATGTGTTTAGTTGTTGCAAATGCCGAGATGCACCTGTGTGTTGAATTTCTTGTTCCTAGCTATAGTAGTTTATGAGTTGAAACATGCCAACGAACATACAGATAGACAGAGCCGTTATATAAGGTTTCTTTTAGTACTTTGTACAGAAACCTAAAATGGAAGCACACGTAAACACATTAATAACATTGCTTTGTAATAAAACAAGTATACAACTAAATTAAAATAACACAAATTAAAATAAAACTAAGCACAAACAAAAGTAGATATTATGACACGCACTGGTAAACACTGAACTTTTCCTGCCTACGCAGGGCAGTATTTCCCTCACAGTTAGCAATTACTTTCCCTTGTTGTTATTATTTTATTGAAAAATCAGCAGAATAGTTCACTAGACGTTAGGGAGCACAAAAAAAAGTCGCCGAAGACAGTCACTCGGAAGTACTCGGGAATCATCGGGTACGCTCCACAGCCTACCTCAACCCCCTTACGCTTACTCCTCTAGAACTTTAAACACGCACTCTTTCTTAACTCTTCCCTTTACTTATACATATTATGTTTAACAAGATCATAGATTAAAAGAATGCTAATTACGTGGAACTACTAATCCTCTTTAATTATTATAAACCAAAATAAAGACATCTTAAATAAAATAATTAATCTTTTACAAAATTGATAATAATTAGGTCGCTTTTATTAGATATTTTAATGCATATTCCATTTTATGCATTACATTATTATTAATACATATTTCATACTGCCAATTATTAATATAATGTTTATTAATATGATAAATAATAAACTGAATATCTTACATATTTTGCATATTATTTATTATTTAAATATTTAATTAAAAAAAATAGTTATGTTGCAAAAATCAAACCAACCTTCTTAAATTAAAATAATACTCAGATTATGTTCTAGATTTTATAATATTCTACGTAAATATATTAACATAATAATTTTTTTAATTTAAATCGATTGGTAAGAAATGGTTAATATGACCACCGGTGGATCATGTTATGATATTATAATATTTATTAAGAACATTAAAAGAAAAGGGTTTTTATTAATATCTAATAATAATGTTATATGTTATGTTTATATTTTAAACTGCTGGGAATTCTTAGAATACGTGGTGTCACACCAAAGAAGATACTCAATACCTCTCTCCTAATCAGTTCTACATTATACTTTCTTGTAAAAAAAAAAAAAATTGACTTCTTGGAGGGGGTTCTTATAGCATTTTTATCTAAAATATTTTAGTTGTGTCTCTACATTCGTAGGAACAACTTCTAACTTCTCTGATAATCGTGAATTCTTTTAAATGGTGACTTAAATTGTGACTTTAAAATTGTGACTTTTATGGTGACTTGTAAATAGTGTTTAGGAGTTGCAAGATTTTTTCCCGCATTTCATCCCTGATCCCTACACCAACAGGTACCTAATATATTTAAAAATGTATTACTATTTTTGCGATATTTGTAAGAAACAGTTTACTGAAAAAAAGGCAATTTGTAAAAACATGCGAAAAAATTTAAACTCGCATTTATCTATTTAAAAAGCTTTGTTTTTAATTAAATTACATTTAAATTTACATTCAGTTTTTCGTATTTCTGTTTTGGGATTTATTGCATTTTTTATTTTAGAATTATAATTACTAATCGTGTATAATTTGTGTACGTATTCCATTTCAATCACTCTTGGGTTTACGTGATAATAATATAAACTATAAATAATGTAAAAATAACGATGTCTATTTTATTTCTATTTTATATGTATGATTTATAATGTCTATGTTTAATTGTATTCTCATGCTGTATTAATATAAATATTTCTTTAGTGTTATTATATTTGATATATTTCTTAAGTTTAAGTGTTATTATGAATAGTCGTGTCATAATGGAATAGGCCTTGAAGAGAGATTATACAGGCTAAAGAGAAGATAGGGTTGAATGCACTGCACAGTATAGACACTAGTGGTGGGCGGGGCTAGACCCGATCGTACTAGACTGCCTTTGCTTCGGCTCTTCGGCGACTTTTTTTGTGCTCCCTAACGTCTAGTGAATAGTTCTTTCCAGCCTAAGAAAAAAGTTAATTATTTCTTAATTTTGCTGCCGTGAGTAGATAAAAACTATTACACTCTCACATGAATAATATTTCGATTAATTAAATGAAAATTAATAAGAAAAATAACAACTTTAACATACTCATGTTAAAAAATTAACAAGCTAACAAAAGATTAGAAATAAAAATGCAATAAATAACCATTACAATGACTTGGCGACGTGATTTACAAGTAAATATTAGATAAGATAAATATAATAAGAAGAAAATTTAAATAAAACAGAATAACAAATTTTCAATATCACGTCAAAAAGACAAGAAATGAATATATTTAAATATTTCGAATGAAAACATGAAAATCGAATGAAAACATGAATGAAAAAAAAAAAAAAAAAAAAAAAAAAAAAAAAAAATCAATTGACCAAAAAATTTAGAGTTAAAAAAACAATCTTTTTAGAATTAAATTAACTTATAAAAAAAAATCTTAATACTAATGGCAGTCCTCTCACTTTCTTACTAAAAATTAAAATAATCAAATTTAGTGTAATGTTAGCTACGATATACTTTTTCAAAAATTGATTTCTTAGGTGGAAAAGAAAGGTTCAAGGTGAAGAATAAGGGGAATTTAGCCCTGCCCGCAAACTTATTGAATATATTTTTATATAACACTAGCTGAAGTACCCGGCGCAGCCCGGGTTTTATACAAAAATTAAGACCTAAGTGACTACAATATCAATAAAGAAGTAGATAACTAAATGTATATTATAAAAGTATGTCTAAAGAAAATTAGTTTACAAACCTTACTTATTATTAACTGGACCATGTCATACCACTAATAAATCTCTTGATTTTTGTATGAAAACTAGACAAAGATCAATTTTGAAAACATCCTAAATAAAAATATGTCAAAACTATATACATAACTACAATTACTGAGCAAAGAGCTTTTCAAGGATATGCATCATGAAAGGTATTTATTACTTTGACCCCGTATTCATTACTTGTACCACGTACACCTGGGTTCCAAAAACCAAATTTCGAAAATGCATGTAGACAGTGCCCTTCCCCTTGCTTTGAAGGTCAAGTGTGCAAGTTTTCATCGAGATCGGAATGAAACTGTAGATTTGTATAAAGGACATACCCACCCACCCAACCACCATGGAAGGGTGGGTACCCTTCCACAGACTTTCATCTTTATATAGGTAGATTATATTAATTTTTTCTTGGTGTAAACTTATAAGTATATAAAAAAAAATCCCAGTGTGTTTTGTATCCAGCTAGTGCATATACTCATATATATATTAATGATTTAGAATGTATCGATTTGCTTGCTTTCATAGTTAAATTAAAAAGGATTTCTTTCAAATAATTTTTTAGTATTTTTAGATTCCGAGATCACCTACGTAGATTGTTAGTTCGTCCCTTTTTAGAATTAATTTTGTTGAGGTGTGGGTCGGTAAGGGTAATTAAGAAAATGTTTTAATAGATATTCATCTAAAACGGCTATATTTCGCCTCTCCGAGGCATATTCGTGCCTGTAACATCATAATATCAAAACATCAGATCGAGAACAATAATTTAAAATAGCTGATATGAGTATCTACATTTTACTATTTTAATTTTATTATATAAAACATACCGGTAACTGCTGAATTAAGGTTTCACATAGGTGAGATAAAAACGTCTACTATCCTCCAATCGAATTGGATTTGTCAATTTGCAAACTACTCTCAACACTTCTTAGACACTTCTGCCTTAATAATTTTAACAATATAACAATAAAAATAATAAAACGAACACAAATAAGAGATCACCTAAGATAACGGAAGCTATGTGATCGTTCTGATGAACGAAACATTTTTAGGTCTCCGATCTCCGATTTGAAAAAAAAAATTTGGGCATAAAAAAAAACCTTATTTATTACACCTATATATTAAATACTTATCATATGTTTATTCTATTTTGGTCTATAGGATATAAAAACTCTCACATTATCTCATTTCGTCAATATTTCGCCTCCTTTGATTGAGGCATCTTCAAGCCTAAAAGACGATTTTGAAATTTTAATTTTACATATCTACACATTTACATCTCATATAACATGTCAACATAATTTATGTTAACATAAATTATTATTATTATGACGATTTCACATTAAATAATAAATATACAAAAAAAATAACAATTCACTAACCTTTAAAAATACCTCTTAAAAACATAACTTCATTTATTTTTCTTTGTAATTACATAAATATATTATAAAAGCGAGGGGTAATATACTACAAATATGTCAATACTTATCTGATTGTTATGAAATGTTGATAGTTAGTTGAAAGTGGTCCGCAGATAGCCAAGATTAATTTTAACCATCTGCGCTCTTTAAATTTTGCTAAAAAATTATACTTTAATACATGTAAGAAATCAAACCAATTTCGACAGATTTAAAAACCGGTGGGAAAAATGAAATAAATAAATACATTGAATAACAATAGGTTTTAAAAGCATAAAATCATTAAATTTTAAGAAATAGGTCGCGAGGAAGCTAAGCGCCACACTAATTAACAGAGTATTTTGAAAACGCAAATCTTATCTACATTTAAGATTGCATGCAATTACTCTAGTAAAAAGGCAATTCTTATGAAATAAGAAAACCTTTTATCGTGATATGAAAACTTATTTTTAAAAGTTAAGAATCTCTCTTTTTATTCCTTGAGTTTTTATCAAGGAAATATCTTCTTGTGTACACTAAAATATAAATTAAAAACCTATTCTCCAAATTATACTGGTTGATCATGAATGCACTATTTGGAAAATCAATTGAACAGCTTTTAGTCTTTCCTAGGTTTCAACCTGATGCCTATCTAAAATATTATTGGCTTTGGTAATAGGTTGAGTTTTTAATGGCTTATTATTGTAATTTTTAATAAGTGAACCCATATACGAATTGATCTCTTAAGCTTATTCCCTTTTGTATGCTATACAGGTAATCCAACATTTTAATTAATTAAACAATAAAATCGTTCAACTCCAAACTTCGGCTTAATTTCAACGTTATTGAATATTAACGTAATTTTGTAACACAGTTGATGTATCTTAATATCCCAGCTTCAATGCTTAATTAATTTATAAAATGAAATTATGTTGGAAATAAAAGTTAACATCTTATTATACAAATAACTGCAGAAATATCAATTTAAATTTAATATAAAAAAATCATTTATTCTATAGTTAAATTAATTAATTATAATTGAAGAATTTCCATTGATGAGTGATTTTTATAAAGTTTTTTTAACAAAAACCTATTAACTAGAGGGTATAAAAATAAAAATGGAATAATTAATATGTTTGAACTTTAGCTTAGTGACATTAGTGATAATTATAGGGAGAAATTACTTATTGAAGATTCCCTCTTTAGTACAAGATTTTAAAAGTGCGCTGCCTATGTATGTATTTTTTTTTATATTTTTTAATCCCATGTTTGACTTTAAACCCCTTTATTTATTTAAATAAATTCGCTGAAGTCACCGATGAATTATGAAGGATTTACCGTTGCTGTTTTCTCTTACGAGTAAAACTAAGTATTCGTGGGTGAGGACAGAGCGGCGGGTATTGAGCGATTTAAAAAAATTGTGGCGTTCCAGTACTTTTGCTAACTCGATAAAATCTCAGGTTCAACATAGTATTAAACCTTAACTTATACTTAAGAGTTTTATAACATAATTTTGTTCTATTTGTTTAGAGTTGGATTTTATGGAGAACGAGCAGTAACATTCAACTGTTACCTCTGAGAAGTGTTGAAGTGACACTTTATTGAAGCAGAGGATGTGACCTCGATAACAACATGAACAAGTAAATATTGGGCAACTGTGATGTATATACAGCTGACTCTTTGGCATGGCATCGAGGTGCGCATAATCGTCCTATTCATCGCTGAAGAGAATAGTACCCTTACCATCATTATAAAAATCCTACAGAGATACCTATTCTTCTCTTCACATTTATGTATATTATTATTCCTAGCGAAAATTTATAAATTATAATCACAAATAAACCTATTTTAAGTAAAATATAATCTACATTATGTTAATTTATTTTGGTGGCATTAAAAACAGAGGTTAATAACACGTTTACAATCGGTGTATTACATGGCTTTGAAGGTGTCTTTTGTGTTACCTTATGACCTCAGTTGCATCTTGTCCCTTTACAATATTATTGATTAGCGATCAGCGATCAATTACTATTTTTCTAAATTCTTACAGACCTAACCCATTAGATCCCAGCTACCCCATATCTGCAAGATCTTTATATTTTTAAACCCCTCCAAATTAATATGACGATGGTCTTCTAGAAAAAATAAAAGACTGCCTATTGTGAAAATTCAATAGAAAATTCAATTCAACTACTTCAAGTGTCATCATGACTAATTATACATGTATGTAGATCCTGTTCTTCAGAATGATTTAGTCAACTATTTTATATTATTAAATACCCTCGGCTATAAACATACTATCTGTATCTTTCAATCTACTTAAACATATTCTGACTGTAAGAATAATCTAAAAAATATTCTGACTGTCAAAGTTGATCTATAGTTCTATCACTAACCTGGGTTTTACATAAATTGGAGAATGGCACAAAAGCAGAAGTTAAACAATTTGACGGTGATGAGGCCTGAAGAATAACACGGAACATTCCAGGATACCAGGTGTGCACTAACGAGACTGCACGATAACTTTGAAACTGGAGGTCTTAAGGTTTTTACGAATGAAGTTGCACTAAGATTTAGAGCGAACATTTGAAAGTTAGTTAGAGACTTTTAGCATGTTTTCTGAAATAATCGATGCATTGAGTTCTAGAAATAAACTCTTAAAATTTGAATACAGTTAATACTTGGAAACTTCTAAACACATGGCAGCGATAAAATGGGCTAGAGATGGTTTGATTTAACCACCTTTAGTATTGTTATTGGAGAATAACCAATGAAATACCAGACCAAAGGTGAAATAAGCAAGGACCTTCTATAGTGATCACGGATAAAATCACGAAAAAACTAACGCTTGTGTAATAAATTCCTTGTTGTTTTCAAAGATATCTAAAGCTATTATTGAATGTATTTCTGACTTTTTTTTAAATGTTGCACTCCTTGAGATCGAAGAAAAAAAATCATAATTACATAACTGGTATGCTAAATCATCTACACAACCCTAAAAAGTACTTGGAAGCAAGTATTTTCCTGTGATTTTTTTGTTAGAGCTAAACGTTTTGTAATAATTGCATGATCTTTCACGAAGCATAATTAAAGTCTCTTTCGATTCCCTGTAACGTAACATACTTTTATACACTTCTACCTGAGTCCAACCTCTGTTAACCTCTTATACTTTAATTTCTTTTTAATCATGTATTGTTTGAGTCAGCAGGTTCCTTAATCTGCATACTCTATTCTCTCCAAACAATATAGAGGCAACACTAACCTATATAAATACAAAAACTAACCTCTAAAGGCAAAACTAACCCCTAAAGGAAAAACTAACCTCTAAAGGCAAAACTAACCCCTAAAGGCAAAACTAACCTCTAAAGGAAAACTAACCCCTGAAGGCAAAACTAACCTCTAAAGGAAAAACTAACCTCTAAAGGAAAAACTAACCTCTAAAGGAAAAACTAACCTCTAAAGGAAAAACTAACCCCAAAACATTGATTATTTCGTTCATTATTTTTATTCCTTGAAAATTATTATTTGGGTGTATAATTTATACATGTTTCGCTGGAATAATACAAATAAAATTATCTTATCTAATCCTACAAGCATCTTTGTCAATTACCTTGTCGCTAATCCTAGTAAAATTATATAATATTACTCTATTTTTTTCCTCATTTTTTTTTTTTTTTTCTTTAGTTGTTACTTTTTTAAAAATCGAATAAATTACCCTTGAAAGTATAAAAAAGCATTTTAGTCTACAAAAATTAGCAAAGCAAAGAAAACCCTTAAAACTCAAATTAAATTGTTAAAAGTTTATTATTTTAAATTTTATATTGATTTTATAGTGGCTCCTTTTTATTAACTCTATTTCTTTATTTATTATTATGTAAAATCATAATTACTTAAACAGACCTTGTACAATCACACCCTCAGCTTACGTAAACAATAAACAAATTTAAAAAAATTGATATATAATAGATTATATATAATAATTGTATATAGAATATTATATATTTATAAACTGAGCTGCTGACAATACTTACATCTTAATGTTTAAAAAAAAGTAAAAAATAATAAAAATATTATAGAAAAAATATATATTTACGCTCACTGGACATATTATATAAGATATTAATGTATAAACATAAAAAAACAAATATTTTAACCTAAAATGAAATTTAAACAAAAAAAAAATAGAAATATGTAAATTAAATTTAGTGTGAATGTTTAAAAATAAATCTGAGTTATTTTCAATAAAATAAATATACATTTGCTGAACAAAGAAATAAAACGATAATATATTATGTACTAAGAAAATAAAGTATATTGAATACATACATTTTAATTTTGTAGTATTAAATTTATAAAGAACAACATAATATTTATTATTTGTGGATTATTAGCATTTTATTTATGTACAGTGTGTTATTTTATACAGAGTGATATTTTATTATATTTTTTTATTATATTTTTGTTTTATCATTATTTAGACAAGCAAGATACTTTTTACAACTAATTTAGTTTTTATTACAATTTCTTTTTGTTTTAGTATTAACTCTCGGCATTTGTTGATTTATTTAATTATATGCATGGTATATTTCTCTATTCGACGTAACAATTATAAGTTTTTAAAGACACGGAATATTTTTTTTGTTTTGACCTTTATATTATTTCTGCTATAATATTCTGTTATTATATACTTTATATTATTTGATTTTTATATTATCTACCATTATCTATTTTATTTATTTAAAGATCGAGGTACATATTTATGTTTCGTCATTACTTAATGGGCATTTATATTTATTTATAGAACATCTAATTTTATTAAAAGATCGAGGTATATAAACGACTTATTGATGTTTCGTCATTACTTAATGGGCTTTAAATTTATTTATAGAAGAACGTCTTATTTTAAGGATCTTTTACGTTTAGAGCGAGGAAATATAATATCATTGATAATGCCAAACGACGTTTTTAACTTATTGATGTTCCGCTTTTACTTAAAACATATAATTTGATCTGTTTTAAAACTTTTTTAATGAAAAACTATTTATAATTATTGATTGTTTGGACATCTAAACTTCCTTGATGTATATAAACTTCTTTTAAATAGCCCAAAGTTATCAGTAAATAAACCTTATTTTCCTATTTTTAACCTCTTATAGAACAATAATTATTCAAAATTATTTGGTTCTATTGTCATATATGTGTATTTCATTTATTTTATTTACTTTAACTAATCATATACAATAAGACTACTATGAGAGTACTTACAATTCTTATATTTGTTACTTACAATTATATTCGTAATAAAATACCGACTTAAAATATTATTACAATTATACTACCCTGTTTAGAGAAAATTATTACTTAATATTCAGTTTTTGGAACAATAGAAAGTTTTAAGTTCTTGCATTTATAATTCAGCAAGGATGTAACTTATTGGTACATTAAAATAGTTTATAATTTAATACTATTAGACCAGTTATGCATTTTCTAACTTTAAGTACATATGTTCAAATTACGGAAGACATTTACTTTCAAATTCTTGAGAATAACTATGGAAACATTTTTTTTATACGTCTACCAATTATCTAAAGCTA
>KZ652136.1:187267-200582 GCA_001010745.2 Gerris buenoi
ACCCGCGGTAGGATTTATTTTTTCAAAAACCTAAAATGACTGGTCTATAGGTGTAACCAGGGGCAGCTGCCCCCTTTCAATATAGAAAAAATATTAGAGAAACTTTTCGATTATAAAAAAAAAAATGTATCATGTAAAATACCCATATCTGCATTTTTTAACAGTAGTAGTTGTTGTAGTAGTTATAGTCAAATACCTATAGCGATTCTAAAGTATATTTATATTTAATTATAATCTATGGGACTTAAATATTTATTACCTTTTATTAAAGGTTATAATTTTATTTTTATGTTTCTACTGCAAAATTTTAAAATGGAAGAAAAAAAAGAATTAAAATTAATAAAAAAAAATTGTATCACCAAGTAGGCCAAAATTATATTCTTTAAAAGCAGTATTTAATAATAACTCAAGTGCTATATTAAAAATATAATAAGTGTTTTAAGCAGTACGCCAAAGTAATTATGAAGGAAATGTCAAGTGGTAAAAATAAATCTGGAAGTTAAGAAAAATAAAAGTATTAAATTATTATAACCTTAATCGCAAAAATTATGGTACAAGAATAACATACCAAATTTGATGTATTATAATATTATAGCACAATAATAGATTTCATAAAAATTAAATTATAACCAATGCTCCAAACCGATATATAAAAGAAAATAATACTAAGCCATGAAAACAAAGTTTTTCTAATATTTTGGTCATTTTGGTCTCAGAAACGGGAAATGTTGGGAACCAGGGGGTTTTTAAGAGTGGGGGATCCACGATCCACTTAGGATGGCCAAAATTATTCAAAATGGTTAAATTAACACATAAAAGACGATAATAGTACTTAATACAAATATACAAAATAGGAAATATGAACCTTGCTCTGAGTTGGAACCCATAATGTAAACAAAAATAAATTAGTTTTTTTAATTCCAGCACATAATAACCATTTGAAAAATATGCTCTGCCAACAATTTTTATAATCGTTTATAATATTAAAAGTATCTTAATATAAACGATTATTACTCATTCACAAAATGTATTATCAGCAATGTAATACCGTGTTTTTGCACACTGCAATGAGGTAAACATTTATTAATTATACCTTTATTAGGACAAAAGTGTGATATTGCTTTGTCCCAAATTTTATTAGACAACATATCCCTTTGTCGTAATACTTATTAAGACTAAGGAATAAATAAAGTAGAATTTATATCCATTAGCCTAACTACCAATTAAGACAAAGGGTTATTCAGTCCAATATGCTTTAGGACAGAGGAATATCACACTTTCATATAAAAAAAAAGTGTGATATTCCTTTGTCCAAATGCACATTTGACTAAATATCCCTTCGTACTAATAGTTATTTAGACAAAGGAAATATATAAGAGAGTTTATGTGCCTAAAAAGACAAAGGAATATTTATTTCAATATGCTTTGGGACGAAGGAATATCACACTTTTATATAAAAAAAAGTATGATTCTGTTGTCCGAAAGTACACGTATACATGTCCGGTTTTCCCTAGTTTACCTTTTGGAGAGAGGTGCTTTTCCCTGATCTGCCTTGGTGAGAGAGGAGGGTTACCCCTCTTCTATAAGTTTGTGTGTGCGTGGGGGAGCGGGGAGCTCTTACTCCCACCTTGGCAGTGGCTGTGTAGGAGTGTAGTTGTGTGTGTGTGTATGTGTCCCTCTCTCACTCATGTTACGTATTCTAATCTTACCTCTCAGTTTAAATTAATTACCTTACCTCTCAGTTTTTAAATTAATTACCATTAATTATTTGATTATTTAATCAAAAAATATCAATTATATTAAAACCTCTGCAAAAAAGAAGCCTTGTCAACTTGGAGTGCCCTCTAGAGTTCGTCCAAGGAGAAGAAAACGTCAAAACAGGTACTCCTTCAAAATATTTCTCATTCTCTTTTCCCTTTTTTCATTATTTATATTTTCTAAGAGTATCTATTGTACAATAGTATTAGATTAAATATGGTGTTTTAATTTGAAGAGCTCCGGCCTTGCCACCAAAATTAGACTGATGATTTTTTGAACACACTTCTTCTCGTGTCTATCGCTTTATCTCGAGTTCATCGCCAAATATATCGATTGTAAATTTTTATTCATTGATATATTTGTTTATTTATGATAATAATGGCTGACGGAGTTTTATTAATTTTTTTTTAAAAAGCAATTTTTAAAAAATAGCGATTTTTTTAAATAGCAAAACAATTATTTATGGATATTTTCGTGTGGTTTTCAATTCTAAAGTTTTTAGCTATCCAGAGTGAATCCCCCACCCTTAAAACCCCCTGATTCCCAACATTTCTCGTATATACGTGACTGAATATTTTATGTATATTTAAAAGATATATTTACTTCACCGAACGAGTGTCAGTTTAAAAGTTGTTTAATTGTAAAAAGGAACAGTTAAAAAAAAAAACACTAAGTCAATCGAACAATTATAAATAGGTGTTCAAGTGCATATTTGCCAAATGCTTTTATTAATTATTGGTATTAATTAATATTTATTTTATTTAAATAATTAATTTAATAGAATGTTTGGTATTGGTAGAGTCTATATGCTAGGTTTCAGTTCGATTGGATGAAGAGGGTTAATTAGCCATCCAAGGAGTTTGACGACACACGACACGACAGGCACAAAAGATTTAAAAATATAAATAGTCCGACAGATCTCAGGCCTGACAAAGCACTTTATATATAAACTTACATATTTTATATACATAGCACTTTAATACATAAAACTATATATGGGTAGGTGAGAAGTCGAGGGTTACAAATGACATTCTTGTTGAAATGCTGAAATACAGTTTTTTTTATTGCAAGAATAAATAGTTAATTTAATTTAATGCTGGTGGTGAAGGCAGAGTCAATCTCTATCACTTCTGTCATCTATAGTTCCATAAAACATTTCACTAATATTTCACGGAATTTTCCAAAATGAATTTAACTGTTAACTTCGTGAAAATTTCGCAAAGTTGTGCAATTGATCTCGGCTTCTTATCTCCTCTTATGAAATGGATGAAACGAAGTTAGCTTTTCGGTCTCCATAAGCTGTTAAAACCATTTAATTGAAATCAAAAGCGTATAGACAGCACTAAAAGCAGCTACCCATTTTGGGTGTATACTAAGTGTACGGTAAAGTAGGGACAGATGCCGCGGAGGGTAAGATGCCGCGGTTATTGGAAATATTGGAAGGGGTAACTGGGCACACGCGTAGCTTGGTCAGATTTTACCTTTTCACGTAATTAACCTTCTCATTTATTTCTAAGTTGAAGACGGCACTGCGTCACTCATATTTTTGACTTAGTTTCATCAGCAGTTTCACAGAGAGTACTTAAATTTATTCTCTCCAATTTTTCAGACTGTGTTCTATCTACTACTAAAGTAATTTTAAATAAAGTTAATTAATGTAATTTGTGGAATAATATGTTATCTTTCTGATTGTTAATCTATTTTTTCTGTTTTTCTAAATTATCAAAAAAAAAATGGCGGTGCGGCATCTTGCCCTTCAAATCGGGACAGATGCCGCACTGCTCCAGAGGGACAGATGATGCATATGAATATGTGGCATCTGTCCCTCACAAAATTATTTTTGATATTTTATGCATGTATTTAATAATTATTTAAATCTTTAGATGCCCAAAATTCAATTTCCAGTCAATGTTAGCAGGGAAAGACTGATTAAAATAATTCTTAATGTGTCCCCCCCCCCCCCACCCTTACCCTTGAAATATGTTTTAAACCCGTGTTGGTCAAATCTAAAAACAAAAAAAAATTTAAGCTATTTTTAAGGTTAGTTTTGCTTTGTTTAGAACTAAAAATTGCTTAATTAAGGCCGGGCCACACCTGTACGCACCGTGTCCGCACCGTGCCCGCGCCGTGTGACGCCCGTGTGTATGACAACACTCGGTAAGGAATAAACCTAAGGAAATGTAGGCATGGTCCACACCTCTCCGCACCGACATTTTATTTGTTTTGTTTACTTTTTGACATTTCCTTAGTTGTCCAACACACGGCCGTCATACGGTGCGGGCACGGTGCGGACAGGTGTGGCCCGGCCTTANCCTTCAAATCGGGACAGATGCCGCACTGCTCCAGAGGGACAGATGATGCATATGAATATGTGGCATCTGTCCCTCACAAAATTATTTTTGATATTTTATGCATGTATTTAATAATTATTTAAATCTTTAGATGCCCAAAATTCAATTTCCAGTCAAAGTTAGCAGGGAAAGACTGATTAAAATAATTCTTAATGTGTCCCCCTTACCCTCGCCCTTGAAATATGTTTTAAACCCGTGTTGGTCAAATCTTAAAACAAAATATCCTATTTTTAAGGTTAGTTTAGCTTTGTTTAGAACTAAAAATTGCTTAATTATCCGTAACTAAATGTTTAGGTTTTGGTTAGTTTTAGTAGGTATGCCGATTACTGATTAAATAAGGTGCGGCATCTGTTCCACCCGCATGCGGCGTCTTACCCATACCTTCAGCAGACCCTTAAAAGTTAGACTATAATATTTTGAGTAAAATAATACCTTCCGTTAACTTGTTTAGTAAAATAATGCTCTTCATAGTGAATAGAAAATAGTAATTTTATAAATACACCTTTCATTCGTCTTCTAAACCTTATGGATAGTGATTCGTGAACTTAAGAAAAAATGTGCGGCATCTGTCCCTACTTTACCCTACATCTGATGCTCCCTGTCAGTGTAGAGATTGAAACCAGGACCCTCTGCGTTAGCAGTACATATGCTACCAGGTACCCTAACCGATATATGTGTGTTGTATGTGGCAAAAGTTCACCTATTAAATATTATTTTTGAATATTTGAGTCCCTGATATTTTTGAAAAGTATCATACATAAATAAAATAAGTTTAAATGGATAAATATATTTTATTTTAAGTTCACAATCTATTTAGTAATGCAGCCGTGATGTTTTGCTGAAAAGAGGATATTTAGGTTAGATTTGTCCAAGGTTTTGACGTGAAATCGATAAGAATACGACCCAGAGGCAACATACATATTATAACGTGGTTTGAGGCTACATTACTCCAGCCAACATCTGCCAGTCTTGTCCCTCCAAATCCCAGCTCATTTCAACAATCTATCTAACTTAACAGAGAAAATAGATTAACCCACCATATTTACTACTTGGTCTACCACCTGACAAATATCCAAGAGTACGGACTTCACTGCTTTTATATAACTTAATTGTCACGTTTTGTTAAATCGCCTTTGCGTTGGTAGGTAATTGATGTGATAAAGAGAACTTTGTCTGAACTAGCTTATCTCACAAAATAACAATTTGAGATTAAGTCAAATCTTTCTCGTATTTCTTTGTATTTAAGCCTCCTATAGTTTTTGTGTAACCTTATAATATCTACTTAGTTAAAGCTATGATTAACCATCTATGTAGTTATGAAGTCAACATGTGATATTTAATGTTTCATAGACAAATGTTTATTTTTGATTTTCATGTTACGAATAATGTTAGCATTTAAAAGTATTGAAGAAACCAGATTCTTGAGGGGGGGGGGAGATTAAAGAGGGTTTAGTAAATTATTAAGCGTATAGATTATTATTGTTAGTTATTTATTTATTTTACTACGTTTTTATTAGCTTGCTTTCTTGTTTGTTTGTTTGTCCAGTACAAATCTTGCAATCGATTGTTAACTAACTTCCCGAGTAGCTAGACATTTGAAACATTTAGAATAGCTCAGAACACGATTACAATGCATTATTTTAACACTTTTAGCCTTCTTTCAGAAAAATTTAATTCGTTTTCAGCAAATTGTGCTGTATGGAAAGTTAGTTCGGGAACAATCCGCAAGTTATTTAATTTGTTTTGATATGTCCCATATTTACAATATTCATTTTGACAGGTTTCAAATTTATGACAATTAAAAATTTATGAGAATTTAAAAACGTAGTATATAAAAAGTTTTTTTTTTATCACAATGTTTTTATCAGTAAAAGAAACAAGGTAAATTACAGTTTTTCGGGTAATTTGCATCGCCCCATTATAAGGTATTTACCTAAATTACTTTTTTTTTTTTTTTAAATATTTAGTGGCAGGTGCAGTGTGTGTGAAGCAACTGTTGATCGTATTCGGCAATTTGTTCAACGGAGTCCGTCTAAATCAACTCTTCAAGCATCACGTGAACTTCAAACACCGCAAGCAAGTGTGGTAAAAAGTCTTCATAAAAGGCTTAGGCTGCATGCTAATAGAAGTGCAAATCGTGCAGGCCTTGCAACCAGATGATTTGCTCGGACGTGCAGAATTCGCAACTCAGATTCTCAACACGGCGCTAACGATTACTTAAATCGCATATGCTTTACCAACGAATCCGCCTTTCATGTCAGTGGAATGGTAAATAGGCATAATAGCCGTATATGGGGATCAAAGAATCCACATGCTACTTTACAGTTACAGCTAGACAGCGGAAAAGTGAATGTTTGGTTTTTTCATTCTCCGAGCTACCAGAGGGGCACACGCTGAAGTTTACTAACGTAAGTGGTCTTAAAAAAACTACTAACACTAACCTATGTAACAGCGCCAGATTAAAATTATTACGTCAAACATCTGTAATACAATTTTATAATCAGAGCAAGACTTTTCACCCTATACAATTAAAACAGGCATGTAAAATATAAACCTGATACAAGCAGAAGTTTTTGTGAAGTGAAATCTATATTTAATAATATTTTAAATAGAGTCTGACCGGGGAGCGAGGGTTAGGGAACATCGGCTCTATACTGCAAACACCCTATTCAAGTGTCATCTCATCATAATTAACTGTTTTCTCAATATTCAATACATATTTATTTATTGCAAGACGCTCGCTTCAATGGTAAAAAAATGGTTTTCTTTTAATTTTGCCTTAACTCCGTTAAGTACAAATAGGTAGTTACTTTTAATTTTTTCTCTTTTCTTCGCCATGCATANTAAGTATTTTTACAACAGTACAGCAGAGGTGGATGATATTTTAGAAGCTGGCAGGTATTGTACTATTTTGTTATATATGGTCTTGCCAAAGATGCCGGTGTTAATAAGTTAAGTGAAATCGAAGATTATTCAGCGTTTTTGAGCAGATGAGATATCTATCATTTATTAAAGCCACAACCAAAAATACTGCTGTAACATTGTCGTCACTTGAGCTAACTGTAAATAACTGTAGCTGCCCTGGATGAGCACATAAATGGAGTTTACTTACAAACTCAATTATGGTTGGGGAATAAAAACCTCAACATAACTGATTGGAAAAGTCTGATACTTTGGAGCCAATCAAAATGCTCCCCAAAAAAACCAGCTCCCGAGGAGCTCTTAAAAATTATGTTTTGCAATTGCAAAAAGGTTGTGGTCCGTCGGCTGCCAGAGGCTTGGCTTATTTTGTAACGCCACCTGTGGAACGTGCTCTGGATATTATTGCCAAGACTGCCTCCCATAAACGAGGAAGAAGAAGAGATTGTTCAGGAGATGGATAACTTTGATGATGAATTATAATTACGTTTACAGTTTTAATCTTTTTTACATATTTTTTTTATTATTTTTAAATAAATAAATATTAAATATTATTATTGAATGCTTTTTAAATTTTTATTTTTGAATAGGGTTAGTTTTTAGGGTAAATACGGTTCACATTAATAAACAATTTTTTATTCACTTAAATGCAATAGTAAAACATTTCAAACTGTAAAAAGGCTTTTGAAGTGTTACTTTCGATAAAAGGGGTGGTTTCTAGGGGTTGAAAAGCTTAAATGAACGATACATTTTTATAGAAGTAAAGGATTTTGTTTTTTGCAATTTAAATGGACAAGTATAAACTTTACAAGTGTAAAAAAAATTGTAACGTTATTTTTGTCAAAAGGGGTGGTTTCTAAGGGTTTAAAACTTAAAGTAAAGTACAAATTATTTTCGAATATATTTATTTTACTTTCGTTAATTTATAAACATTAAAAAAAAAAATTACCATGCAAATTACTTCCTGGCAGGAAATTTCATTTAACACTCCACATGAAGCATTTTCTTTAATTTGTTTTGGAGGGATTATTTCTTGAGACTTCCTCTATGATATGTATCCTATTTTTGTGTTATTACCTATATCATACCGAGTATAATTTCAATGTTTTGTGTTAGGTTCTATCGGAGGTGTACAATGCATTAACGACAAACGCAGGGAAGTATTAGAGTCCTCGGTCTTGCCTGAGATCCCTNAAGCGGGCTCAAATGATATACTTTCCATTGTCTACGCTGAAGGTTCAGTCGATTAAATTCTACAGCTCGTGATGTACGAGCGCATATTATTGTGCAGCAGGCTTTATCACTGTCAATATTTTACGAAATAACGCAGAATTTTAAGAGTTTATTAAGAGCAAAGAAAGAAATTGAAGCAAAGGAAAAACGTGTAAATTATGGTTGTTGTATTTTCGAATGGTTTCTCTATTGAAAAAGTTCATTGCTTCTGAGCGAATAGGTGATTAGGAATAGGAATGCACTGCACAGCTTAGCTGCATCGAACTGATGATACTGTTTTTCGACACATGTGCACGCCTGTTTGTACAAGACATGCATAATTTATATGAAAAAACGGACCCAAGTGAGCTTGAAAAAATTTCAGACAATCGAGCAAACTCTAATGAGACCATACGTATCGAAGATGGATTTTTTAAGCGAGGAACTCCAGAAAGTGTGGTTTTTAAGTGGCTAAAAGGTATCCCTTGCACCAAAAAAATTTCATGATTTTTGAGGATCAGAACATTTTTGTAATTTATACTTTAGCAAAGATTCTAGAGAGTCCAGAATCCAAAGAGATATAAAGGATGTATTTATTGGCTTTGCACAAATTTTTAGTGGACCACAATCCATTTGATAACGTTGAAGTATTGCAGAATATTGTTACAGAATTGATAGGGACAGAAGAAGTTAATTGTTTTAATGCATTAGCCACTTTTTTGCAATCGATAGCCTAGATTACGATAATATTTACCAGTCCAAAAACATAAGGGTTGTTTCATTACAAGGAGTGAATAGCAAATTAAAAATTGGCGATAAAATAGTTTCTGTTGATCCACTGCTATTATTTCAGCATATTTGGGTAATGAAGAAAAGTGATGAAGAATTGGAATTTTACTTAAAATTCAAATTAGGTCTTTACCCATTTTCATTATTGGACGATATTGGTAAGTGAAAATCAATGAAATCGTCATTATATTTTTTATTTCCATCGCCTGATATTACCTTAGTCAAAGAAACTTCTTGTTATACAATTGATGGAGGTATGCTTTTATATCAAGTTAAGTGGCTAACAAATTGCACCTAGGAACAAATTTTTGAGGAATAAGTCAATTACATGCAAAGAAATTTCGGTATTCAAGCATGTTTTTGTATGCTTATTTAAAATAAAATGAAATAACTTATGAAATAATAAAGCAGCAGAAAAAAACCGCAGATCTTCAAAAGTTGCTTCTAAGGAGTACCCATTCCTAAAGAAATGCTAGTTCGTTTAGCCAAGAAAACTTTCTATCCAATTACAAGAATACAAGTCGCTTCATATCTTTCCTTATTGAAGAATTGAGAAAATAAGTCTATTGAGTGCTTTTAAGGAGAAGTGCAATGAATTAATTGTTAAGATAGCCACTTTGGATGACTCCAATTTAAAAATAGTTATAGTAGCTGAAGAAGTTGACGTTTTAGTGATTTTGACTGCCCGAGCATCAATTGATAAAGAAATTTACTTTCTAAAATTAGGAAAGCTAAATGCTTCTTCGGTTGTGTATTCATCCGAAAGTGTTGGAGTTTAATGTGTGACATTGTATTTATGTCACTCATGTGACTTGACATTTAATTTTATAATTTATAATTTTGTTAAAGTTGCATTTAATTTGAATTTGTTTCTTATAATATACTCGAGTCCGAATAAGATATTACATAAAATTTGTCTTATTATATCAGGTTATGGGACCAAAAATCGACACTGATAAAGAAGAGATGAAATCTCAAATTTCAAAACTTCAAAAACAGCTTGAATTTTTATTGAAAGAAAAAAATTATGAAGATGCACGTAAGCCTAGTATGGATAAAACTAGTCCTAATTTAAATATATCTAATACTGTGGGTGGACTTCCTGAAAGTAAACAATTTGACGGAAGTAACTACAATGAATGGAAGTTTTGGATGAAAAATTTCCTAGTAGATTGTGGCTTATGGCATTGTGTAGAATCTTCGCCAGGAACAATTCTGGACAGAAATATTGATCAAAGAGCTTTGGCTAAAATCCATCTTTCTATTAAACCCCACGTAGCTATTGATACTAGAAAAGCTTCAACAGCTAAGGAAGCCTGGGATATATTATTAAAGAATTATCAGGATTCTGGCACTGTCAGAGTTGTCAGTCTATATTCCAAATTGTTCAGTATAGNTGTCCTTCAGACAAGGTTGTCTAAATCTAAATGTCCTTCAGACAAGGTTGTCTAAATCTAAATGTCCTTCAGACAAGGTTGTCTAAATCTAAATGTCCTTCAGACAAGGTTGTCTAAATCTAAATGTCCTTCAGACAAGGTTGTCTAAATCTAAATGTCCTTCAGACAAGGTTGTCTAAATCTAAATGTCCTTCAGACAAGGTTGTCTAAATCTAAATGTCCTTCAGACAAGGTTGTCTAAATCTAAATGTCCTTCAGACAAGGTTGTCTAAATCTAAATGTCCTTCAGACAAGGTTGTCTAAATCTAAATGTCCTTCAGACAAGGTTGTCTAAATCTAAATGTCCTTCAGACAAGGTTGTCTAAATCTAAATGTCCTTCAGACAAGGTTGTCTAAATCTAAATGTCCTTCAGACAAGGTTGTCTAAATCTAAATGTCCTTCAGACAAGGTTGTCTAAATCTAAATGTCCTTCAGACAAGGTTGTCTAAATCTAAATGTCCTTCAGACAAGGTTGTCTAAATCTAAATGTCCTTCAGACAAGGTTGTCTAAATCTAAATGTCCTTCAGACAAGGTTGTCTAAATCTAAATGTCCTTCAGACAAGGTTGTCTAAATCTAAATGTCCTTCAGACAAGGTTGTCTAAATCTAAATGTCCTTCAGACAAGGTTGTCTAAATCTAAATGTCCTTCAGACAAGGTTGTCTAAATCTAAATGTCCTTCAGACAAGGTTGTCTAAATCTAAATGTCCTTCAGACAAGGTTGTCTAAATCTAAATGTCCTTCAGACAAGGTTGTCTAAATCTAAATGTCCTTCAGACAAGGTTGTCTAAATCTAAATGTCCTTCAGACAAGGTTGTCTAAATCTAAATGTCCTTCAGACAAGGTTGTCTAAATCTAAATGTCCTTCAGACAAGGTTGTCTAAATCTAAATGTCCTTCAGACAAGGTTGTCTAAATCTAAATGTCCTTCAGACAAGGTTGTCTAAATCTAAATGTCCTTCAGACAAGGTTGTCTAAATCTAAATGTCCTTCAGACAAGGTTGTCTAAATCTAAATGTCCTTCAGACAAGGTTGTCTAAATCTAAATGTCCTTCAGACAAGGTTGTCTAAATCTAAATGTCCTTCAGACAAGGTTGTCTAAATCTAAATGTCCTTCAGACAAGGTTGTCTAAATCTAAATGTCCTTCAGACAAGGTTGTCTAAATCTAAATGTCCTTCAGACAAGGTTGTCTAAATCTAAATGTCCTTCAGACAAGGTTGTCTAAATCTAAATGTCCTTCAGACAAGGTTGTCTAAATCTAAATGTCCTTCAGACAAGGTTGTCTAAATCTAAATGTCCTTCAGACAAGGTTGTCTAAATCTAAATGTCCTTCAGACAAGGTTGTCTAAATCTAAATGTCCTTCAGACAAGGTTGTCTAAATCTAAATGTCCTTCAGACAAGGTTGTCTAAATTTAAATGTCCTTCAGACAAGGTTGTTTAAATCTAAATGTTCTTCAGTCAAGGTTGTCTAAATCTAAATGTCCTTCAGACAAGGTTGTCCAAATCTAAATGATGCGGGAAAGTAACTTCATCACACAGTCGCGGTCTGTTTGCAGTGTAGTAATGCGCATGCGCTTTTCTTTAAAATTTGTAACATAACCTTTGCTATGATGTAAACTGTAAACGATTATAGTGAAATATTTATTTCATTTATGCAATTCATCAGTTTGAAATGTATCATAATGTTTTACAAATTTCTGACCATGATGACACAATTTAATGTCAAATTTCTCAAAACTATCTAGTTTACTGTCACTGTCTAGTGTCGACGGTGCATAACCGACGTCAGACCACAGTCTTAATGACTTAGAAAACTGTGTTGTTTAGTGGCAAGGCTAAGCAGACCATAAGGGCGGAGTTGTGTGAAAAACTCAACTTGTGGCCCTAAACATGACCTAACTTGGATAGCCGACTCTAACCCTTCAGTCCGGAACCATTTATCACAGGCTGACCCTTCGCCCCACACCACCTCCGGACTTCTAACAACCCAGTCTTCAAACTTTGTTCACGGAAAACTCTAACCCTCTAACAAACTCACCCTTAAAAAAAAATCATATAGAGCAAATATAATGTCCACATTTTTTTCTCCCGGTTTTTTAGGAAAGTAATTGCTTCTCAAAGTTTTAACAATGTTTCCAGTAGATAAAGTTGCTACACAGTAATACAAGTATATCTCATGGGACTAAAGAATTATCAACCTTTTTCTAATTGTATTATACCATAAATTTATTACACCTGGTTTAACATAAATATATAAGTTAAAGCTCTACAAGCCAATCTTTTTTCATTCCCTTTTGACATTTTTCCAATAACAAAATTTAAACGGCAAAAGCAAGTCTATTGTAGAATACAAATAGGCAAACTGTTGAACTTTACTTGTTGCTTTCCTTTTACAAATTACTGCAAGGGATTATATAGACGCAATTTGTTGAGATTGCAAACAAGTAACAAACATACAAGTCTCAGCTTAAGATGCCACCACTAACACGTACATCAATAGATGTCGTATTGGGGATGTTTTTCAGTAACCAAGTTTTGATCTTAAAAGTTAATTTTGGTCCAAGACCAAATTAGTTTTTGTCTAAGAGAACAAAAGTTTAGGTGTAAGACCATAGTAGATTTTGTCTAATACTAAAAAAGCAAGGTCTAGTTCCAAATTTTAAATATCATTAATAATAATATATAATAAATTATCATTAATAATAATATTAGTTATTTAAATCTCTAGGCATGTATTGCTACAAATTATTAACTTCCTTATTCCGTTGAATATCCTGGTAGGATAACTTTAATTTAAGATAAGTAAAGAATACAACATTGTAAAAGAACAAAAAAAAAAAAAAAAAAAA
>KZ652137.1:14895-25036 GCA_001010745.2 Gerris buenoi
TATTAAATTTAAGATTAATAGTATAATCAAAAAATATAATATAAAATATCATGTAGTCAAACTTATTAGGAAAAAAAATCAATCTAATAAAATTTATATAAATAAGTGTTATTTACGTATGTATAAATTTATATATATATGTATAATATACATACAGAACATATATAATTACTACGTTCTGAGGCATGTATATCCGTCTCAGGACGGGTATGTTTTCATACACATACAGTAATATCCGTCTAATAGACGGATATTTTTACATACATATGCAGTAATATCCGTCTGATAGACGTGGTGAATTTACTTTAAAGAAAAAAATATTGCACTACGCATGTAAAAAAAAATAGGAGCACTCTCTAGGTTGACATTCAAGGTTCGAATGAAGCATATCTCGCAGCATAGACCACTCGCGCAATTACTGACGCACTTAAGCGACAAAATACAAATCTTTGTATTTTACATTTTGACGGATGTTACCAACTAAGGGTTAATCGTGATAAAAAATACCTCGTTGTTGTGTGTTAAAGAGGAAGAAGATACATTTAGCATTAAACTGAAATACGAATAAATGTTTGAATGAACTCATATCATATTATCCACCGTTATCTTTGAAACATACTTGTCTAAAAACCCATTTTTAAAATTAACGTCGGCTAGGCTCATAGGGTTTGAGCCTTGTATGAGTACCTAAACGAAATTGATATTCCAAAACAAAAGTAACTGAAAAATATACCAAAGAGACCACTTAAAAATTAAATCAAAACGAACTAATGATAAAATAGGTTTACCAAACGTAAAAAATCTATGGCATTATTCCACGATTAAATTGGGTACCAGCAACTATTTTTACATTAAATTGAATTACATTTAATTTCAATGATCAAGATGAGTTATCGGTAATTTGTACTGACAATCAAAATACACATACACCATAACTTTGATGAAACTACAAATTAGTTTTCATTCACTCAGGCATACATACACAAATTTAAGTTATGTTATACATTAATTGTTGCACACGAAAACAATATCTTTCACACGGCATATAAATTGACAACTTTACAAATGAAAGTACATATTTAAGTGGACTTAGCCAGTGTGACCCGGCATGCACTCGTTATGTATACCGCTGCATACGTGCGTATGCTTTAAGGCCCTGACACTAACTTACGTGAAAAATGTTAAATTTGAAAGTTACATGTGTTAAGTGTTAGCACGTGCACGTGCCGATAAGCTCCACGACCTGGTCTCCAGGAGAGCAAGTAATCGTCTGCAAGAAGTCTATTGTCTATTCCTTGCATTTTACGTGGCTGATGCTCAACGGCTCAACGGTTATATCTTTTTGAGCGCACGAAACGAGGGAGGTCGCATCGAACAGGCTATGCCGATTTACAATCCTTTTACGATATTTGTTTACATCGTAAATGCGTACATATTTTATAAGTTGACGGAAGTGTTTTGTTGTGAAGATTTTAAGAAATTGTATGCTAAATAGTGCCAGTTTGATTTACATAAAATTATACTAAATTAAATAAGGTAAAAAATAAACTTAAATAATAGGTGGTCTAGTTCAGTGGTTCTTACCCTTTTGGTAACCACGGCTCCCTTAAAATCTCCAAATATAATATATATAGTACCTAAATACCTTTCGAGGCCCCCTGGTTAAGAACCAATGGTCAAGAGTCTAGGGTCTAGTTGGTCGTTACAATTGTAAATTCATTGATATATTTTAATTATTTTCTACCAGTCTACCAGAATATATAAGTACCCATCGCAGTATTCAGGGTAAGAACCGATTATAACTAAACAATTAACTATTTATAGAAAATCAAGAAAAAATAGGATAGTATCTCTGTTAAAATCATATCATATAATCTGAATATGATCATATAATTACAATTACAAATGTATGGTACAGTGCCCAGAAAATATTAAAATGCCTTAGATGAAGGATTTTTTTTTTTTTAAATACTAAGGTGTAAAAAATAGAATAAGCAATAGGTATAGGCTCTATTATTATTTTGAATATAATAATATTATAAACAAAATTACTAAGCTATAACTTAAAATTTGTGCCTTCGAGATAATACATAATTGTAATTTATTTCAGCAATTACAGAGCTATTTTCTACTCTCTAAAAATGTAAAACTGAGCAGTATTTCTTCACACTATAAAAAAATGTTTACATAGTATCTATTTATTTACTAACAAAAACAAAAGATTTTAAATACTTTACTTTAATTACTCGTAACTACTTGCGTAATTCAATACATTCCACAAAAAGTATTATCTTTAATTTTTACTTCATCTTTTTGATTGTCTTTTGATTGCTAACTAGTTTTTGATTTGTTATTAACAGGTGCTCATTAGAAATCTTTTCATGTCATCCAATATTTAGCATTTCCTTAGATATTCGTTTACAAAACATTTCCAGCTTTGCAGTTATTCTTTTCAGTAACTTTTCATGAATTCTACATCATAAAAGAGAACTTATGTCACGCATTCGTGTTAAAAACGTGAAGTTTTGAAATCAACTGATATTTTATGTCCATAAATTATAATTTAAGAAGCTGTTTAAATCCGTTTTTTGCACATCTTCTTCAATACTTTTATCCTTACTTATTACACTCTTTTTCCTTTTCTCAACTTCTTCTTAAGCACTTCCGCAATCTTTCTTATTATACCAACACTTTAGATGTGTGAGGGTATTAGCCTCTTTTATGTATTTATTACCCCTTGTTGTGGAAGTTCCTTAATGTTTTCTTGATCGTGTTGTAAATGTTTAGCATCATTACTTATTTAGTCTCTTCAATGTACATCTTTATTAGCAGTTTATGCTAAACTGCCTAAAATTACGTTTCAAGTTTATGATTGAACCTACTAGAAGTGATTGCTACTAAATACTCTTAAATTAAGTACTCAAAAGTGTGACTCTTAAATCCCTTATGGTCACACCTTCAAAGAATCTAAGTCTTAAGAAATGCTAGTCTTGAACTTAATGCCTCAAATTACATACGTTTTTCTATGCAGCCGTTTTAAAACTTTAACGTTATTTTTATTTTCTTTATAAAGTGTTTAGGGTGACATTTTGTTTGTTTCCCTTTGAGCCATTAAGGTCTCTTTATGAACCATTTAATCTTAACCAAGAGAAAAATCCGTATCAAAGTTTTTTCTTTTTAAAAACTGATATAAGGAACAAAGTTACAATAAAAACTTCTAAACCATTATATAAGCTAAAGTGGTATTATACTTTAACATAACGCATTTTTATTACTATTTTCTATTTTCAAGTCTTTTCTGTTAACCATTTAAGGCATTCTTCCAAGTGGAAAAACTTTCATTATTTAACTAGCTAATTGTTCCACCAAATTATGTTGAGGTTTTAAGGGGGAAATCGTTTTTCTTTAAATATTATATAGGAAGTAGTTCTTTAACTTATTATAGCGTGTATTTAGACAACCGTAATTGTCAGAATCAGAAGTTATATTAATTCCCCAGGTTAAAAAACTTTTCTGGTTATGCTTTTATCTCTTAGAGAAGTTTATATTATTAGGCAAAGAAAAATCTTGTATAGTAAACTATTAGTATTTTTTACCAATACAAATAAAATACATTTTATAAAATATAAAATATATGAAGATGACTTAAGTGTTACAATAAACTCGATGCTATTTTATTTGTAATAGAAGTATGTCATATATTTTATTACATGAAATACTGCATATTTTTTTTGTTGATTTTATGCTGTATTTCCATAATTACATTAGATATGAGCATCTAAAAACCTATTTAAGTCACAATTACACAAAATTCTTTACTAGTATAAAACACAATACTTCGGGACGTAGGAATTCCTTTTTTTTTATATAATATTAGGGGCCATTTAGAGAAAAATCAATAGCAGATATAAAAGTACAGAAAACTTTATGCTGCTATAAAGAATACAGTATACACTATAATATTCGAATTAATTAAAATATTACAGTATTCCTGTGTCAACACACTGTATTCAGGTAACTATATTTTAAGTTTAATTTGACACTGTATTTTTGTATTATAAACAATACACTGTATTTTTGTGGTAACTATATTCAACATTTTATCAAACTGTATTATTGGGATAGTTATAAACAAATTAACAAAGTTGCATTGTATTTATGTGGTAATTATAAACAATACACGATACTTTTGTGGTAACTATATTCAACATTTCATCTTAAAACTGCATTATTGAAGTAATTTTAAACAGTAAACTGTATTGATGGGACAAGTACATAATATGTTTAAGGTTTTATCTTTATTAATTAATTAAATTTTTTTAAGTTTTTGGTAGTATTCATACTACGGAACGTTTAAATCAAATTATAATTACTATTTACAAAGGGAGACAGACAGAGAAAAATAGACTTCAGCGCCGGGATTCATTATTAACGGAATTCATTATTAATGAAGTAATTATAACAAAACTAACATAATACACTTAATTATTTTAGTCCCNCTAAAGTGGTATTATACTTTAACATAACGCATTTTTATTACTATTTTCTATTTTCAAGTCTTTTTTGTAAACCATTTAAGGCATTCTTCCAAGTGTAAAAACTTTCATTATTTCACTAGCTAATTCTTTTTATTTTTTTTCTTCTTCTTTGGGGTTTTAGTCCCGTTCGACTGCTCAGGTCATTAGAGGACAGGGGTTATCCGACCACTTTACTCATCTACTCGATGAGATCATTAGTGTTAAAGTTAAACATGACTGACCCCTCCGGGATTCGAACTCACACCGGAGTTTTAGACCTTGGTTTCAGAGCCGAGGACGCTAATCCCTCAGCATTGTTATAATTGTTATATNTATCTCACACAGTCACAATTATTTCGAAAAATATAAACAAAGTCAAAGCATTGCATTCTTGTGCTAAAGAATAAGAAAAATGCTATAAAATCATAGTATTTCAGTGTTACCTTCTTTCACCTGTGATTAACGAATTTTATTGACTTTTACAAAGAATAAAAAGTTTTTATAAAATATTTCTTGCGATTTTTTTGAACTGGCCAGAACTAGGGAGAGTGTTAAAACAAAAGTTTGGTTTATATTTAAGAGTTTTTGAATAAGTTTCTAAGCTACAAATTATTTCTTTACCTTTTAGGTGTAAAAATGTAAATCTGTCATCTTAAGATGTTGCCATTGTTAAAATAGTTATTTCTTGAATTTATTTTAATCGACTTTGTGAAATAAGATCATAATAAAATAGAACTCTAATCCTTACACCTACAGAGAAAACCTAATGTTCTTTAAATATAATTTAGAAATAGTTTTCTCTAGGCGCTAGAACTAGCGATAAATTAAACTTCCTAGTACAGGACGGTACCTGTAGTGGACAGGATATGAGGTATAGAGTATAGACATAGACTATAGACTGGTTCAGAGGCCATCTCACTGTATTCGCGCGGAATATAAACAAGATATGGCGCGAACTCAGAACAAGGTTGTTGTCATTCAGCCAACAGGCTAAATATGACTCAAAGACGTGATCTTCAATATCAATATTTCGTGCATACGCTACTGCATTCAGTATGTTACAAAGTTACGCATAGATTTTCCTCATAAGTCCACTTCCTTAATAGTTGAATCGGAAGTGTTTCTATATCTCAATATCTTCTCATAGATTGTTCAAATTCAGATATAGACCAAAACAACAAAACAATAAGAAGTAGGAGGATGTTCGAATCACAATATATTCGCACATTAATCGTATTGGCGACTATCTAAAAAACAATCCAAAATTGTCGAATGAACATTGAACTTCTCCTTATCATAGTACGATCTGTTTTATTTTGCACTTAAATAAAAATCGGTCCGACAAACTCGAATTAAACTTTTTCTAAATTGATACTAAATTAAAAAACTATAATGTTAAATCTACAANTAAGAGAACTGCTATCAATTCATATGATTTCGGTGTTACCTTCTTTCACCTGTGATTAACGCATTTTATTGACTTTTACAAAGAATAAAAAGTTTCTATAAAATATTTCTTGCAATTTTTTTGAACTGGCCAAAACTAGGGAGAATGTTAAAACTAAAGTTTGGTTTATATTTAAGAGTTGAATAAGTTTCTGAGCTACAAATTATTTCTTTACTTTATAGGTGAAGCAAAAATGTAACTCTGCCATCTCAAGATGTTGCCATTGTTAAAATAGTTATTTTCTTGAATTTATTTTAATCGACTTTGTAAAATAAGATCATAATAAAATAGAACTCTAATCCTTACACCTACAGAGAAAACCTAATGTTCTTTAAATATAATTTAGAAATAGTTTTCTCTAGGCGTTAGAACTAGCGATAAATTAAACTTCCTAGTACAGGACGGTACCTGTAGTGGACAGGATATGAGGTATAGAGTATAGACATAGACTATAGACTGGTTCAGAGGCCATCTCACTGTATTCGCGCGGAATATAAACAAGATATGGCGCGAACTCAGAACAAGGTTGTTGTCATTCAGCCAACAGGCTAAATATGACTCAAAGACGTGATCTTCAATATCAATATTTCGTGCATACGCTACTGCATTCAGTATGTTACAAAGTTACGCATAGATTTTCCTCATAAGTCCACTTCCTTAACAGTTGAATCGGAAGTGTTCTATATCTCAATATCTTCTCATAGATTATTCAAATTCAGATATAGACCAAAACAACAAAACAATAAGAAGTAGGAGGATGTTCGAATCACAATATATTCGCACATTAATCGTATTGGCGACTATCTAAAAAACAATCCAAAATTGTCGAATGAACATTGAACTTCTCCTTATCATAGTACGATCTGTTTTATTTTGCACTTAAATAAAAATCGGTCCGACAAACTCGAATTAAACTTTTTCTAAATTGATACTAAATTAAAAAACTATAATGTTAAATCTACAAAACGGCATCACCTGACTTTTAAATTGAAGCGAGTGAAATCAAATAAATAATGAAAATTAAGAAAAGAGTTAATCATCATGAGTTGATAGTTAAATAGGATGATTGTAGTAAAGAGCTGTGTTCAAGGAACTGGACTATTCCTTAACCCTCACGCCCAAGCTATTTCTATTTAAACTATTATAAAATGTATCACTTCACTACACAAAAAACTTCTCCTTTTATCAGGTTGAAATTTTTCATGCAAATGTTTCAATTGTACATTTGATGATTTAATCGATACGTTAGAAAGTATGGTATTCGGTGAAAACGATGTTTGCTGTATAAAACTTTCAGGCCTTCTTTAGATTTAGCTATCTTTAATACTTCATAGTGGTGTCACTGTAGGTTTTACTTTTACTAAACCATCATACTAGAAACAAATGTTTGGATCATCGAACAGATAAATTAACTTAAAGTGGTGCCACACAATTTCAGTCAAAACAACCAATCATTTATAAATATTATATACATTTATATACAATGCTAACAGTAGAGCGGTGAACGGCGCTGATAAGAGCAAAAATAATAGATCATCAACTGTGTTTATCTCCAGTGTGTGATAGCAACTCATCATAGAATAGGTGTAGTTTAATAACCAAACAAGTCTTCACACAAAAGATGAAAAGTCTTCTTTTGTGTGAAAACGTTGTTTGGTTATTGAACTACACCTAAAAATAATAGGTTTGGTGGTATTTTCCATAAGTTCTTATCATTGCGTCATCCAGTGAACTAGCTGTAGGCGGTAGGCGAAAATTAATGTCTACGGTCAGCGGGAAGCGACGACATTTTGCGCTCAGACGCTCATGCAATTGGCTATGCCGGTCTCATGCAACTTTTATTTTTTTAGTAATTTTGTTACTAGAAGCTATTATGTCTCACTATATAGCTCTGGATTCCACAAGCTAATTGTTGCAAAAATCTTTACTCTGAGGATTTATGAATGAGTAGTAAATTAATGGATTTTTATAGTATTTTTTAAGTAGTTAATGACGTTAAATATTTAGATGTCTAGCTTTTTCAGTCTTCTTTATGATTGTTGTACGTACTGACTTCCGACAATCAGTTGACTTTAAGTGGCGACGCGACAGACTCTTAGATAAAGTAGCTTACTGACGCCGTAGAATGATAAACACGAAGAAGGACAGTGCTAGCAAGGCGGTAGAGATTTCCTCAGACAATACAAGGGGTTTTAATGGAAGCAGGTCATGTTTTATGTACCTGCTTACACAAAGGTTCAACAGCCCTAAACCTTTAGACCCTTGGGCAAGATAAAAGCACATTACAAACATACTATCCCTTACTACTACTTCATATAAAATTCTTGTTTTTAACTTCCAACTTCCAACACCATTCTTGAATGTTACAAAACGTTGCGTAACAATAAAACTTTTTTTTTTTTGTCTTCATACACACGAGAAAGAGACAAAATGTATTCCCTTTTTATACTTAAAATATACTTCCTTGACTTCATGCTTAGTCTAGTTCAGGATTCCGACAGCAGGAAGGATCTTAGTATAAGGAGTTTTGAGAAATTATTTTGTTAACCCGTAACGAAGATAAAGGTGAACTCAATTCGTCAAGAGCAACCAAATCAATTTTAAACTTTAAAATTCTTTGTGACGTCGTGGACTGAACCGAAAACCGAAAAGTTATGCGACGTCACTGGACCTTAAATTATGTATTTTGATATGATAGGCTTTGCTTCATAAATGACAATAATATAATATATGGGACCAACAGTGGGCTAATTATGACCTATCAGACAAATTTCATAAAAATCGGACGAGTAGTTTTCAAAATAATATTATGTTAGTTCGCAAAAATTGAGCGACAGAAAGTTACGTAATCAAAAATATTCCCTGATGTATGAACCGGATTTCTGTCATGATTTTTTGTTAAATTAGAGACATAAAATACTTTCCTTTACCTTTGTTAAGCTCGGAAGCAAAAATATGTATAGGTAAAATAAAGAGAAATATAGATAAGAAACTGAGAATTATGCCTACAAAAAAACCAAAAAAAAAACAAAACAGTTAATTGATTGTAAGCATTAGTATTTATGTTTATCATTTGTACTAAAAAAAAACTTTTCATAATCTTAAAATGGAGGTAAATCTTCCCCTAGAATAGTTGTTAAATTGCGCTAATGAGAAATGTTAAATAATTTAACAAGAATTATTTAATTAAGGAATAATAACAAATTCCATTAAATGCCTTTATTAAAAGAATCTAAGCATCTGTGTACCAATGTTATTATAATAATAATCCTAGAAACATAAAAATATAATAGGGAATTTTATAACTAATAATATATACATAAATTATTCATAAAATGTAGCAATACCGCGAAAAAAAATTATAATCATTTAGTACAGAGATAGTAAGAACCTTAAAGGTAATAAAAAAAATATAAGAATTTTTATAGCTATTGCACTCAAGATAATCAAAATATAAGGAGGATGTTCGAATCACAATATATTCGCACATTAATCGTATTGGCGACTATCTTAAAACAATCCAAAATTGTCGAATGAACATTGAACTTTTCCTTATCATAGTACGATCTGTTTTATTTTGCACTTAAATAAAAATCGGTCTGACAAACTCGAATTAAACTTTTTCTAATACATATTGGTACTAAATTAAAAAACTATAATGTTAAATCTACAAAACGGCATCACCTGACTTTTACATTGAAGCGAGTGAAATCAAATAAATAATGAAAATTAAGAAAAGAGTTAATCATCATGAGTTGATAGTTAAATAGGATGATTGTAGTAAAGAGCTGTGTTCAAGGAACTGGACTATTCCTTAACCCTCACGCCCAAGCTATTTATATTTAAACTATTATAAAATGTATCACTTCACTACACAAAAAACTTCTCCTTTTATCAGGTTGAAATTTTTCATGCAAATGTTTCAATTGTACATTTGATGATTTAATCGATACGTTAGAAAGTATGGTATTCGGTGAAAACGATGTTTGCTGTATAAAACTTTCAGGCCTTCTTTAGATTTAGCTATCTTTAATACTTCATAGTGGTGTCACTGTAGGTTTTACTTTAATAAACCATCATACTAGAAACAAATGTTTGGATCATCGAACAGATAAATTAACTTTTTTTTTTTTTTTTTTTTTTTTTTTTTTTTTTTTTTTTTTTTTTTTTTTTTTTT
>KZ652137.1:39866-54234 GCA_001010745.2 Gerris buenoi
AGGCGGAGATACACATGCCGTCAAATTGGGGAAGAAGCTTGCATGCCAAAAGAGTGTATTTGCCAGTAGCTGGCATGCCAAGGATTTTCATTAAGTTTTCAGGCGGAAATATACATGCTTGTAGCTGAAAAAAAAACATGCCAGCTACTTGCACAAGGATATGTTAAATAGCATGCCTGTAGCTGGCAAGCAAGGAGATAAAAACTTAATACAAATCCTTGGTTTGCCAGTTACTGGCAAATACCCTCTTTTGGCATGCAAGCTACTTCCCCAATTTGACAGCATGTGTATGTCCGCCTTTTTAATCTGCCTTCTTGTCTGGCAGCTACAGGTATGCTATTTAACATATCCTCGTGCAAGTAGCTAGCGTGTTTTTTTTTCAAGCTACAGGCATATGTATCTCCGCCTTAATGATAGGTGTATTTTATTTAAATGTTGAGAAGATTAAGCCACCTTCTGTATTCACACTCACATTGTTAATCTTATAATATCAAATTAAATTCATTTATTAATGAACAATTTTTTTTTTTTTTTAGTGCTCAAAATGTGGTTGCTTACATTTTGGTTTCGATTTTAATGAGGACAAATTTATTTTCATCAATGTCGGAGAAACTAGATTTTTCTTCTCCAGAAAACGACATAATATACATACATATTATGAATATATTCCCAAAAAACAAAAGTATAATTGATATGTTGATCTTTATTGTCTTTATACTGTTTCGATAATGTGCTATTTATAGTTACATAATATTATACTGCCCTGCTAAGCGAAAATGTCGTATCTACAGGATTTTTGGAAAAAAAAGTTTTGANGTTAAATAGCATGCCTGTAGCTGGCAAGCAAGGAGATAAAAACTTAATACAAATCCTTGGTTTGCCAGTTACTGGCAAATACCCTCTTTTGGCATGCAAGCTACTTCCCCAATTTGACAGCATGTGTATGTCCGCCTTTTTCATCTGCCTTCTTGTCTGGCAGCTACAGGTATGCTATTTAACATATCCTCGTGCAAGTAGCTAGCGTGTTTTTTTTTCAAGCTACAGGCATATGTATCTCCGCCTTAATGATAGGTGTATTTTATTTAAATGTTGAGAAGATTAAGCCACCTTCTGTATTCACACTCACATTGTTAATCTTATAATATCAAATTAAATTCATTTATTAATAAACATTTTTTTTTTTTTTTTAGTTNAACATGTTAAAAGTTTATATAAAGCTATGGGAAAATTATCCCGTATTTAAGCAAGTGCAATTCTTGTGCTGCATGTACCACGTACGACGTACAAGAACCTATAAGACGGGGTCGTAAACAAATCCCACTGACTATATGAGGATATCAATATTTGATTTCTTAAGTAGAGACTTATAAGAAATAATTACAAGATAAAAAGAACTTTTTATATACTACGTTTTTTAATTCAATTAATTAATTTTTTGTCTACTTGGTTTACTCATTCTTTTTTGCTGTCATTCAATGTTTACCTCTCAATAAAAAATCTTATATTTGTAATCTGTCAAAGGAGGTAAATATTGGGGAGGTCAAAGGATTGTAAATTTTTGGGATATGACAAAACAAATAAAATAACTTTTGGATTTTTTCCGAACTAACTTTTCATACAGCAAATTTGCTGAAAACAAATTAAATTCTGCTGAAAAATGACTAAAAGCATTAAAATAATGCATTGTCATCGTGTTCTGAGCTGTTCTGAAAGTTTCAAATGTCTAGCTACTCGGGATGTTAGTTAAAATTCGATCGCAAGATNCGGGTTCGATCCCAGCTTATGGCACATCAATTTTTAACGTTATAAATCATTTAGAGGTGAGTCGTTGTTGTCGTTGTCGTTGTTGGGACACTACTCGATTATATAAAAGATATTCAGACGAGTCGATGGTGAGGGTGGACTGATTTACGTAGGTATAAGGTCCTGCTACTCTGCTACCAACCTTTTGACTATTCACTCTGTACCTGATGAAGTAAACACGAGCATAGTGTGAAAGGACAACACGTGTCATTTAGAAACAGACCAAAATGTAAACACAAGCCATATTGAGAACATATGCACTTACAGCTGTTATTTGTTTACATATATAATCTTTTCTTTCTATTTCGATTTTTTTTTTAGGCTGTTTATTGTGTATGTGTAAAGGACTAGCAACAAAAGTCTTATGATCGTGTCAAGCAAACTGTAAACATCCGATTGTAATGAAGCTTACAGATCCGCTAGTAAACAAACAAAAACATTTTCTGTTCTTTTAGATCTCTTAACACTACTAACGTCTATTTCCTTACAACCCCTTTTAGGATCTCTATATTCATCTATGTTTAAATTTTTTTTTGGAATTAAAGGTAACACCAAAGTCACCAATAAATAAGCCAAAACAAAAGGCACAAATTAATAATATAACACAATAAATGATGTGATGTGAGGTAATTCTAATAAATAACGTTATTACTCTAATCTTTATGTTTTAAAACAAAGGTCTCCAAACTGAGAAAACGTCAAATTTCCTATAAGAACCCAAGGTGTTGTGGTTTCGTTCGGGAAATCTATTTTGAATTTGTCTAAATCTATTAGAATTTGTGATCCTGACTGAAAAATTTCACGTCTGGTAACATTCAATCCCCCACAATTCAAAAACTAGTCCGTTGATTTTAAACTTTAATCACAACATTTGAAAGCTTATAAAAAACAGAAGTTTTTCCTGAAATCGCCACAATTCTAACATCCCTGTAAGAGAAGAAAGTTCAGAAATTTTATGGTCGAATTTTAAAAAATCCAAATTTTCAAATGCAACAGGAGTTAAAACTTAATGCTATATTTTAATGTGTTCTATTTTGACCTATATTATTTCATTTCACATCTCGTTTCTTTAATAAAAATGAATATCTTAATATTTTTGTTAAAGCATATTTACATTTTTGTTACGTGCTAGTTATGTGCTAATAAGTTCCTTAAAGAAATTACAAATATTAAACTTTTACCTTCAATTGTATTATATATTTATTTCATTCTTATTATTATATTTATTTTTTTAAGTATATTAGTAATTTGTTTAAGAATTTCCTTAAGATTGATCTACGATACTTATTTTATTCTTATTGTTACAACTCACTTTTACTCGATAAAAATATCTATTAACATTATTAAGTAAAGGGCGCTTATTAAGTAAGGGGCGCATTTTTTTTATCCTGCGGGCGGGCGCTATCAGAGCTGGCTACGCCACTGATCAAATGCCATTTTAACCATTAAAAAAGAACAGCACCACCATTAAAAAGCACAACCATTAAAAAGAACGCAGAGTCTTATATAGGTAAGTTTTGACCGAAATGGATATGGTTTATGAGCTTATTACATATTTATATTCCCTACCGTAAGTTGATGAAGTTTGATAGCTGGATGTTACTTAGTTCATCCAACCCGGCATGGTTCATCTTATCCAGATCCACAAAACCAAAAAGATTGAAGACCCCTGTTTCAAAAGAATGTTAGTATATATTGTTTTACCATTCACAGTAATGATAGGTGTATTTTTGTTGACACTGATTTTTAATCGTATAATATCAAATTAAATTAATTTATTAATAAACATATTTAATAAGTGCTCAAAATTTGGTTGCTAACATTTCAGTTTTAAATTTAATGAGGATAAATTTACTCTGATCAATATCGGAGAAACTAGATTTTTGTTCTCCAGAAAAAACGACACTATATAAATAAATTCCCAAATAAAAAAAGGAAAATTGGTATGTATTTTGTTCTGTATTGTCCTTATACTGTTTCTATAATTTACTATTAATATTTATAATATTATAACGGAATAGTGTTGTTTTTAAAGATCAAAGTCCTTCACTTTTATACACTCATTTTATTTCCTTAAATACTCATGACTTATTCTAGTAAATCTAGTATTAACTGTATACGTATATATATTTAATTTATCTGCAGCTCAAAGCTTTTAAACATGTTAGAAGTTCATTCAAAGCTATGGGAAAACTATCCCGTATTTCAGCACGTACAATTCTTGTGCTGCATGTACCACGTACAAGAACCTACAAGACAGGGTCGTAAACAACTCCCATTGATCGTAAGAGGATATTAATCCTTGATTTCTTAAGTAGAGACTTTTAAGAACAAAATAGAAACGACTCTATCTATTTAATTTCGTTATCAGACTTATCAGTGGGTATCTGATCGTAAGAACTAATACAGAATACAGTACAACTTCGATTTACAAACAAATTGGGTCCCAGGTCGATCGAGATTATTAAATAATTGGAAACTCGACAAGTATTGATTAAACAAACTCTTGGTATTAATTAATTTTTTATAATTACAAGATAAAAAATAACTATTATGCACCTAGGGAGTAAAGTAAGCCATTATTCCCTGAGCAAAAAAGTTGATTCTTGAGGCGAAGCCGAAGGAATCATGTCCCTAAATCCCGAGGCGAAGCCGAGGGAATTAGACTTTTTAATTCCCGAGGCGTAGCCAAGGGAATAACGCTAATTAGCTCCCGAGGCGAAGCCAAGGGAGATAATTATCGCGAAGGGAATAATGGCACTTTACTCACGAGGTACATACAATATTTTATCTCCTGTAGGAAGTAAATACANAGGGTCATTTTAGTTTTTTTATATGCCAATTACAATTTTTATAAACTGTGTAATTTAGTAGGCATGTAAAATTTAACGCAAGCAAGGCTTGAAGTTAGTAAAAAGCTAATTATTATTATTATTTTATTTATTTATTTATTAAGTTATAACTTTATTAATGGAAAACATTTTTTATTTTATTTTATTTAGGTCTGATGATGGCCGAAATGGGTGAAATATAACCATTTTTAATGAACAAATTGTTAATTTATTCTCACCTGTATGATCCTTAAAAGAAATTATCTAAAACTATAGTAAACTATTTAGCTTAAGCTAGACAAATAAATGTGGACAGAGACAGAGGTGTAAGAAAAATCATACACCGATAACAAATCAAGCATATTTATGGAATAAATAATAATTTTACTACGTTTTTATTAGCTTACTTTCTTGTTTGTTTGTCTGGCACAAATCTTGCAATGATTTTTAACTAACTTTCCGAGTAGCCAGCCATTTGAAACTTTTAGAATAGCTCAGAACACGATGACAATACATTATTTTAAAACTTTTATCCGCCTTTCAGCAAAATTTAATTCGTTTTTGCAAACTGTGCTTTATGGAAAGTTAGTTCGGAAAAATCCGCAAGTTATATTATTTGCTTTGGCATATCCCATATTTCTTAATTTTGACAGGTTTCAAATCAATGATTTATGACAGAAAATTTAAAAACTTATTATATAAAAAGTTCTTTTTATCTTGCAATTATTTATCAATTGAATAGTTGATAAATAAACAATTTTTTTTGTTTCATAAAACAAGTTTTAATTAAACAAATAATAACTCTACACTATTTAAATAAATATTAATAAACCATAAAATTAGTTTCCTGGAGAAAATGTCATTTCCAAGACAATAGCAAACAATGTCTTCACAATTATGGTGCATTGAGACTGTTATAGTTATAATAAGTTATAATTTTTCTTGGGAATTATTCTTTGTTTTATTCATTTTGCTTTTTATGTATATATCACCATCAGCCATATACATTATAGAACAGTGTCCAGTCAATTACACATCTCAATAATTACTCCTACACTGTCTAGTTCAACTCAAGTGTCACTTGAATTAATGTTGCTTGAGTATAGAGGAAAAAAAAAAGAACCTGTTATATATAAAAAACATGTGTGACCTTTTATGGGTTCAAATAATAAATATTTAATAGAGGCATACAGAGACCACTCAGTACTTCTAATCCACCAAAAAATCGTTCCATGTCATCGTTCCAAAAAAATTCTGAAAATGGCAATAATTGAGCTGAGCAAAGCGAAGCTCTTATACCGCACATTGTATTTGTTTGGACGCATACTCCTCCTCAACTGCTGAACCGATCCGCACGAAACTCGGCACTGACTTGAACTTTGACCAACCAAGGGAGTGTATAAATCTGAAATGGTCTAAATTGGTACACAGAGGTACGAGTTACGGGGTACAAAAGTATCCTCCTAAACGGCTGTACCGATCCGCAAAAAAATTGGTACGGTTAATGTGACCAACCACTGGATGGTATATAAATCTGGAATGGTCCAAATTGGTACACAGGGATGTGAGGTGCAGGGTAAAAAAGTTTCCTCCTAAACGGCTGGACAAATCCGCACAAAATTTGGCACAGTCAATGTGACTAACCACAGGAAAGAAAGTTGAAATGGTCCAAATTGGTTCACAGGGGTACGGGGTACAAAAGTTAAAACAACATGTGCCCTTCATGATGCATGTCGTTTGAAAGCTCTTTAATAGTACAATAGTTATTATTGTTTCTATTTTCCCTTTTGTCATATTTTTATTTAAGAGGAGGGTAAAATAGAAAAACAGGAAAAAATTCTGATTAATTAAAAATTAGAAATATTATTTTTTGATTCGATTTCAGCTGTTTATAAAAAAAAATTTAATTGTTTNCCGGACAAACAAAGAAACAAACAAACAAACAAGAAACCAAGTTAATAAAAACGTAGTAAAAAATAGAAACAATTCTATCTATTTAAATCCGTTATCAATGAGTGTCTGATCGTATGAACTCTATATGGAATATAGTACAACAAATTTATAAACAATTGGGTCCAAGGTCGGTCCTGATGATTAAATATTTGGAAACTCGTCCACTATAATGATTAAACAAACTCTTTTCAAGTCTAGACTTGTTTAAAGTCGACCTATTCCTGAATAGAGTCGCGTAATAGAGGTTGACTTCTCAAAACGACTTGTTATAGAGGTTCTGAGTTACGTTGTGTATTGGAAAAAATCCGTTTTATTGGGGGTGTTTGGATAATAATAATAGTCGCGTGAAGGCCGGGCCGCACCTGCCCGCACCGTGCCCGCACCGTATGACGGCCGTGTGTAGGCCGCGTGTTGGACAACACTCGGTGAGGAATAAACCTAAGGAAATGTTAGGCATGGCCCACACCTTACCGCACCGACACCGCACCGTGCCCGCACCGACTCTTAGATTAGTTTTGTTTACTTTTTAACATTTCCTTAGGTTTATACCCCACCGAGTGTTGTCCAACACACGGCCGTCATATGGTGCGGTCACGGTGCGGACAGGTGTGGCCCGGCCTTTATTGAGGTTAATTTAACATTATGTGTTATGGCAATATCAAGGGGATTTGAGAATTGCACTTGCAATTGAGGGTCATGTAAGCGAGTTTCTACTGTAATACAATACCAGACATGCTTCCAATTTTAAACAATTTCCAACAAAACGCTATAGCTTATAGAATGCCTATATTACCACCTGCTTAATTACCTAATGTAACGATTTTTCTTCTTATTGAAGAATATCTTGTGGAAGTCCTAAAAGAANACCTATGACCAATTCAAAGATATAAATTGGCAGACTATTATTATTATTTACCTATGACCAATTCAAAGATATAAATTGGCAGGCTATTATTATTATTTACCTATGACCAATTCAAAGGTATAAATTCCGTTTTCCAACAAACAAAAGTTGATTTCACATAAAATCTTTCAATTTTAAAAAAATATTTCCCTTACACCCTTTTGTTTCTGTCTCCCTCAAATATTAACGATCTTCCTAGAGCTCGGATATTACCAGATATTTTACTCGCTAATACTAAATATTATTATAGATTCCATTTTCCGACAATTGTTTATCTAAAAGGAATTGAATACTGCTTTAGAAGTTCACGTTGTTATATTAATTATATAATGTTTCATAAATCAATACTTGATGCCTAGTTGAAATGAAGATAANATAATTATAATTTAATAAAAAACTTAAATTAAAAAACCGAAGGCAAATAATTTTAGAGTTATGACGTCACAAATTACAAAAATGAATTTTTAGAACGCAGATAACGGTACACAACCAAAGTTCCAAAGTTGGCTTCAATGTTATCAGTGACCCTCCTTCTATATATAGTATTATTCTAAGTTTAAATGTTATCGATATTTCTAAAGCTCTGAATACTAAACTTTTAGGCTTTTACTCGCTTATACTAAATATTATTATAGATTCCATTTTCCGACAATTGTTTATATAAAAGGAATTGAATACTCGTTTAGAAGTTCACGTTGTTATATTAATTATATAATGTTTCATAGCTCAATACTTGATGCCTAGTTGAAATGAAGATAACGAGACCTGAGTCTTCCTGAGTAACGAACCCCTCATAATTCAGGATATTTGACCTCCCGAGCTTAGTTAGCTAAACATTATTAACTCGCACTTTGTGAACTTTCATACCTTGAGTTACGCTATGTTACACAATAAACTCTTCTCCATCTATAGATCCTTTAAACTAGTATTAAGTGTAATGCGATAACTTAAAACTTGAACTATCATAAAGTAAACTAAAACTATAATTTTATTTTTTTTGTTACAACCCTGTTTTAGGGATTTTTTTTCCCCTCCCTCTCTTACAATTTTGTTGATAGTGGTAGTTTATTAGTGTGACATAGATGATCTGAGGGTCATTATAGTTTTTTATATGCCAATCACAATTTTTATAAACTGTGTAATTTAGTAGGCATGTAAAATTTAACGCAAGCAAGGCTTGAAGTTAGTAAAAAGCTAATTATTATTATTATTTTATTTATTTATTTATTAATTTATAACTTTATTAATGGAAAACATTTTTCATTTTATTTTATTTAGGTCTGATGATGGCCGAAATGGGTGAAAACAACATGGGGTTTTTAATGAACAAATATTTAATTTATTCTCACCTGTATGATCCTTAAAAGAAATTATCTAAAACTATAATAAACTATTTAGCTTAAGCTAGACAAATAAATGTGGACAGAGACAGAGGTGTAAGAAAAATCATACAGCGATAACAAATCAAGCATATTTATGGGATAAATAATTTTACTACGTTTTTATTAGCTTACTTTCTTGTTTGTTTGTCTGGTACAAATCTTGCAATGATTTTTAACTAACTTTCCGAGTAGCTAGCCATTTGAAACTTTTAGAATAGCTCAGAACACGATGACAATACATTATTTTAAAACTTTTATCCGCCTTTCAGCAAAATTTAATTCGTTTTTGCAAACTGTGCTTTATGGAAAGTTAGTTCGGAAAAATCCGCAAGTTATATTATTTTGGCATATCCCATATTTCTTCATTTTGACAGGTTTCAAATCAATGATTTATGACAGAAAATTTAAAAACTTATTATATAAAAAGTTCTTTTTATCTTGCAATTATTTATCAATTGAATAGTTGATAAATAAACAATTTTTTTTGTTTCATAAAACAAGTTTTAATTAAACAAATAATAACTCTACACTATTTAAATAAATATTAATAAACCATAAAATTAGTTTCCTGGAGAAAATGTCATTTCCAAGACAATAGCAAACAATGTCTTCACAATTATGGTGCATTGAGACTGTTATAGTTATAATAAGTTATAATTTTTCTTGGGAATTATTCTTTGTTTTATTCATTTTGCTTTTTATGTATATATCACCATCAGCCATATACATTATAGAACAGTGTCCAGTCAATTACACATCTCAATAATTACTCCTACACTGTCTAGTTCAACTCAAGTGTCACTTGAATTAATGTTGCTTGAGTATAGAGGAAAAAAAAAAGAACCTGTTATATATAAAAAACATGTGTGACCTTTTATGGGTTCGACTAATAAATATTTAATAGAGGCATACAGGGACCACTCAGTACTTCTAATCCACCAAAAAATCGTTCCATGTCATCGTTCCAAAAAAATTCTGAAAATGGCAATAATTGAGCTGAGCAAAGCGAAGCTCTTATACCGCACATTGTATTTGTTTGGACGCATACTCCTCCTCAACTGCTGAACCGATCCGCACGAAACTCGGCACTGACTTGAACTTTGACCAACCAAGGGAGTGTATAAATCTGAAATGGTCTAAATTGGTACACAGAGGTACGAGTTACGGGGTACAAAAGTATCCTCCTAAACGGCTGTACCGATCCGCAAAAAAATTGGTACGGTTAATGTGACCAACCACTGGATGGTATATAAATCTGGAATGGTCCAAATTGGTACACAGGGATGTGAGGTGCAGGGTAAAAAAGTTTCCTCCTAAACGGCTGGACAAATCCGCACAAAATTTGGCACAGTCAATGTGACTAACCACAGGAAAGAAAGTTGAAATGGTCCAAATTGGTTCACAGGGGTACGGGGTACAAAAGTTAAAACAACATGTGCCCTTCATGATGCATGTCGTTTGAAAGCTCTTTAATAGTACAATAGTTATTATTGTTTCTATTTTCCCTTTTGTCATATTTTTATTTAAGAGGAGGGTAAAATAGAAAAACAGGAAAAAATTCTGTTTAATTAAAAATTAGAAATATTATTTTTTGATTCGATTTCAGCTGTTTATAAAAAAAAATTTAATTGTTTAAGATTAAAATGCACGCACAGCTCAATATTGCAAGCAGACAACTGCATTGCACACCTAGTTAATCAATGGCAGATTATTTGGTGTACCTTACTAGCCTACGTTGATGTAATAAACACAATCATTCAATTTAATAATTAATGTTACGTATTTCTCACTCTCATCGCTCTCAAAATTTAATGATTGTTCAACCTAAGTGATTGTCTTTCAAACTGGTAAGATTTATTTATAAGTATTTTATTAATAAATATTTAAACAAAACAATTCAGCATTTAGTCTTATTTAGTATCTATCTTAACTAGAGTTATGCAAAACGGCGCGGCGTCATACTGTCTTTAGAGTCAATTATCATCAGACTTTTAATTCTAAGAAGCATTCTAAGGCTCCTCAAGCTGATGAAAGCTGTTTTTCATTTCTCGTTATTCCTCTTTCTTAACTTCTGCAGATGACCAAATTAGATAACAATCAGCTTTTCCAATTTACTTAGAATATAAATACGAAGAGAGACGATTTACTAGACAAACTGACTCTTCACACGACCGTCAACAATTAATTAAACTGTTCTAAGAAACACAATGTTTTAGTGTCATTGGCTTAGTACAACTAATTATTATGAAGTAATAGCCAAAGCTTTTTAAAGTTAGCTTATTTTTCGTTATCTCGTGTAGACAGTGACCTACCTATTCCTTTGAAGGTCGCATTAAATTTAAGGGTAAGGGAGTCATGTCATTATCCCGCACAAGTCTTATTTGCATGAACTTTATCATTGACTTTACCTACAGAATAATATGTCAGTAACATTTATTGATATAAGTAAGTGCTTATGTCCTTTCATAACATTTATCTCACAAAACCAAATGTATCTCTAAGCCTACAATCTAGGCAACTAACTTGTAATATGATAACAGGAAGCCCCAAATTGCCTGCAGTTAAGCTTTAATTTAAAGCTTTTAACAATAAAGAACTAATTAATGAAATAATATTAATGTGAAATAAAAAAATCGGGCANTTGAAAAATATCATAATTCATGTTTTTTTGACATGATTTTCCTATTTTTATTTGATATTGTGAGTTAATGAGGTCAGTTATTTTTCCTTGCATGAAGGTATAGGATGGAAAGAGGCCTATTGTTACCATCGCGTCCATCAATCACGTGGGATTGTTTTATCTGAACTGCCTTTCAGTGAATCCCTAGGGCATGCCTGTATCAATCATACTAGCCTTTCAGTAGCTTTGACGTCTCTTCGGATAACCAACTCTCTCTGATGGCATCCATTCTACAACACGTCACTTTCAAAACTAAGTCTACAGCTTTAGATTCAAGTCTGATAACGGTGTCTTTGTCTAGGAGGGGTTATAGAGAGATTTAAACTTGTATAATGAACAAGAGAAATCCTTGAATCATTCGACAAAAGATCTTCTGATCAATTGATTATGTCAGTATGTTTTTATTTAGAAGTCCGTGTTTCGGTCTCTGTACAATAATAATTACTATTCTTTGTGCTTCATGTTATTTTTATTTATTTTCCCATCAATTTCTTGTTTCAACATTAATATTAGTTCGGAGTCTTTTTGTTTTTATACCAAAATGTTTTACCAATAATTAATTGAGTATCGACTGACACATAACTGAACTTGCAGATGACTAATGAAGCGTACAAAGTAATTTTTATACTAATATCATGTACAGTGTACAGTTAATCGAACAAACAAAATATTTTGATGTTATGGAGGAAATAAAATTAAATAATGTGCTTGCCACTTCTATCATTATATTTTAATATATTATAAACAGGTAACAAACAAAAATAATTAGAAAAAACGTCTGGAAATATGGGTGGAGCATTAAACAAATTCTTTAAAATATGGAACTCCACTAGGTTAAATAACCTGCTTCGCTGACCAGAGAGGTCACATTAAATTTTTTCGGATATCAAATAAATATAAGGGCAATTTGTGGGCTATTTTCAACAAACCATGCAAATTTCTTCAAAATCGGATTGTACTTAATAGTTATAAATAGCTTGCTAATTAGTCTGGAACATTTTATAAAGTAATTAAATGATTTTATGCTTGTACAAACCATTTTTCCTAAATGACTCAATCTTGCCTCCAAGCTTACCGAAGTAAGGAAGGAAGCTATGTGATCGTTCTGAAGAATCGAAAATTTTAACTTTCGATTTCAAAAATTTCTAGGCATAAAGCTGTTTCAGAAACTGGAAATATTATTGGTTCCATGTCTATCAGTCGGTTTATCGGTCTGTCTATCCCTCAATTTGTGCGAATATTTATATATTAAAAATTACTCGTCCAATTTGGATGGTTGGCCATAATTTTAGCTCATTGTTGGTTCCATATAAGTTTTAACCTTCTGCGACCATCTAATGCTCTACCACACATGCGCACAAACATACATACATTTATTTACACCTATATCTTAGAGAGTACTTCTGATTTTAATGAAATTTAGATGGTTTGTGGAAAGAATCTCACAGATAGGCACAGATTAATAAAAATTTCAACCGTCTACGCCTTTTATATTTTGACATTTTTTTTTATATTGAGACATTAATTCATCTAAAAGTTAAAAAATTATAATTTTTGACTGATTTAAAGAACGAGGGGCAAAACATAGAGAATAGGGGCAAAAATAAGTAAAATTGACACTAATAGGTTGTAAAGGCATAAAACCACTTAAATATTATAAATTTATAGAACGTGAAGAGGTTATAGAAACTATGGCACACTTATTGGCACACATATCTACATCGAAGACATAAAAATTTAGTTCTTCAGAATGATCACAATGTTTTCTCGGTCTTTCTTAAGCTCGAAAGCAAAACAATAAATACAATACAATACCTTTTAAGAAGCTAAAGAAGAAGGCAGAGAAAAATAAGTGAGAGCTTTTTACCTAGACCTCCGTTTCATCAAGTTAGCTAAGACGTAGGACTTATTAAAATAGTGTGTTTAAAAAACTATATACAATTCCAATTATTGGCGAAATTCTTTTGGTTCATCATCAGCTCCCAAAATGATTTTATACAGGATTAATAATACACGTTAGTGTTTATCGCCCAACCATCAAAGCGAGTAAATCAAATCTCCAGTGTCGACTCCTGCTTTGCTTTGGTTTCTTTAATCGGATTATAAGAAATTTTAATAAGTAACTCGTATTAAAGACACTACAAAGTTGATTCGTTGTGTATAGTCTTCTCATGGTTGAAGGGATAGTTGATACCATATGTTTCTCATATCTGTTTTTTGTAAGCCATCCTCGGCGAGCATAGAAGAGGGGTGTCAGTGACCTTTTATACTCCCATATACTCGTGTAGGGCCTCTAACCCTTGGTACTCTAAGTCACACATGCAGTCTGTTTACACTTCAGACCACCATACTGGAGTAGAAAACTTTAGTATTTCCGACAGTTAAACATGTTGAAGAGTGACAGCCAAATATCCTAATCTGACACGTACAGCACTTGAGTGCCTTTATAAATACAGGCACCGCTTCTCAAGTGATTTGAAGGGTCTTGTAGATCTCTGTTAACATTTGTCCCCATTGTTCTATGATATTTAAATTTTAGAACAGTCAGGATCTAAATTATGATTTTTTTTTATGAGGATTAGAGTCAGTTGATTAGGAAATATGACAGAGGTCTCTTTACGCTTTAACAAAATTTGTTTATTTTTAAGTTTTTGGTAGGATTCATACTACAGAAAGTTTAAATTTTAATTTAAATCATATTATAATAATTATTATTTACAATGGGTGACAGACAGAGAAAAATAGATTCTAGCGCCGGAACTTGAACCACGGTCCTCTATATTTCCAGTATAGCGCTCTACCAACTGAGCTACAC
>KZ652137.1:89918-104555 GCA_001010745.2 Gerris buenoi
CCGACTGTCAGGTAACATTATAGAAGAATAGAGTTCGATACATTTTCTTAGTATTAGAGCACAGAACATCAATATTGCCGTTAGATTTGTTTCCGAAGATCTACTGATGACACACTGTTTTAGATGATCTACTGATGATCTATACTGATCTAACAGTGGTATGACTGAAGAAGACGTTTTTCAGGGGTTTGATTGGATTTGACAACCATTAAAGCTTAATATATAAAAAGAAACTGTCTCTCCACGGAAGAAATTAAATCTTAAAGTTGGAAAGGAGATATGGCTACTAAATTTAATTAAGGAAGTCTGAATTAAAAAGTTTCCAAGTAGGGAGTCGTTTGGGCTGCAAACACCACTAATTTCAAATTCTTCCATATTAGCTTATTTCCAGTAATTACTGAAGAATAAAATACAAAATGGATTGTTGAATGAATAGAGAAATTTAAAAAGTAAATTAATAGATATTTATATTGTCCTTTTTTTTATGATCCGAAGGTTTTATGTTTTGTCTTTATAATTTTTCATGTAAACATTGAATATTATGTAAAAAAAAAAGTATGTAAAAAACTAACTTATGATGGTAAATACATGATTCTCTTGCATAATTGTATTTGCTCTATTACCCTTTTCACTATTGTATGATACGTAGAAATCACATTTTGTGATATATTTTGGTTTTTATTGGCCCAATCCAGCCAATCATTTTCACTTTGTCCCTTCGATGTCTTTATATCATTAAAAAGAGCATTGTATACGTTCAAATTTACGATATCAATTGAACATTTTTTCGTAACAGCGGTGAACAATATTGTCAAATCCGATGATAAACTTAGATTAGCAGTATTTGAATTTTTATTCATAGTTGCATCAGATGAGTTAATATAGACGTCAAAAGAAACAGAGAAAGTGTTATTTATGTTTACTAAAGCAAGTATAGTACCATTTTCATAGTCTTTTAACACCGAATAAGACTTTTGGAAATTACCAGTTGAAACGCTCTTACACACCTCATGTTTTACGTTGTGAACAGTTGCTTGTGCATCTTCATCTGTACCGAATATATTCATTGTTACGTTAAAAGTCATATCATCAACAACCAAAGAACACCCGGGAACAAAACTATTATTTACCCACATTAACTCATTTAAAAAGGAATCTACGAAAGAAATACCATTTGAACTTGCTGATATGGATATCAGCAGCAAAGAAATAAGAGTTAACCGAAAATTATACATCGTCGACACTGGGGCACATTCAATATTAATTTACTGTTTATTGTCCTCAACATAAACTGGTTTATTTCTCAATCAAATTTATAATTTGTTTTAAATCAATGATAAGATTGTCAATTTATTCGAGTACTTAATAATCTTAAGCGTTTTTATGAAAAAAACAATATAAAAGATAACAATGACAATTAATTTATTACATCACTATTCACAAGTTTATAATAGGATTTTATAAATGCAAAAACATACGAACACAAACATAAATATATATTTTGAAAACATACCTAATTGTTTAGCTCATAAGGAAAATAAAATAATTGTATTCAGTTAATTAATTATTTCAAAATATCGATTTTTTAAATAAAATAATCAAGATAAGTAGGAAAGGGGAGTAGTATACATATTGTCTATTATAATTGTATTATATAAGTGCATTAGTGGCTGTAAGATAACAATGTTAACATAATTAGGTCTAAATAAATATATCAGATTAATATAAATATTTCGGAATAATTAATTTTTTTATCGTGATAAAGAAAGGTAATGGAAATATATTACAGTAGAATCCCGGTATTTCATATCCCGTTATATCGTATATCCCGATAAATCGTATATTATTGCCAGTCCCTTGAAAAAATCCCGATAGTTGGTATAAAACCAATGTATTTCGGTCCCCTCAGTATAACGTATNTTTATGAAAAAAACAATATAAAAGATAACAATGACAATTAATTTATTACATCACTATTCACAAGTTTATAATAGGATTTTATAAATGCAAAAACATACGAACACAAACATAAATATATATTTTGAAAACATACCTAATTGTTTAGCTCATAAGGAAAATAAAATAATTGTATTCAGTTAATTAATTATTTCAAAATATCGATTTTTTAAATAAAATAATCAAGATAAGTAGGAAAGGGGAGTATTTTATAAAAAAAAATACATATTATGTCTATTATGTTAACATATTTAGGTCTTAATAAATATATCAGATATTTTGGAATAATTAATTATTTTTATCGTGATTAAGAGAGGTAATGGAAATATATTATTACACATATATGTTTCTAGACAGAAAGATGAATTTCCATTCTTTATTCTGTCCCACCTGTATCTAATAATCTAATTTTTTTTAAGTTTATTATTATTCATTATTATTGGTTATACTTTTTTAATTTTTATTTTTCTTTATTTAATTCTTTACTAATTTATATGAAAGTTCTTAAAGGTAATATAGATTAAGTAGGTACGGTATTTAATATTTTTAGACGCATAATTAAGATTTTTGTGATATAAAATTTAAACTATTAATTAGTGCTATTTATCATACCTACACTTAATAATAATAGAATGGAGGAATTTTTGCCTTTTTTTCAATAAATTATTCTCAATAATGTAATGAATGATATCTTAACAAAAACACGGGTTGAAAAATAAGCAAACTCTCACGTAACGTTGTAAAATTATTTAGTTAATATTTAGTTATTATTATTTAATTATTATTTAGTATTATTTAGTTTAGTAGTTTACTAGTTAGTTACAGTTCAGTTTAGTTTAGTAGATCTAATTTATTCAGAACATATTATTTCTCTGTCCCCTCTCTCTATTTTTTGTCCCTTAGACACTACTATTCTTCCCCAAACCACTCTACACGTTTATTGGTTTGGTGAAATTAATAGTGCTGCTATTTTGCTCTACTAAAACTTTATGGAGCATCATAAATTAGAAAATTTTATTGATTAATATGTAATCTTCTCCAGTTACATTGACATTTTTATTTTCTTTATATAAAAGTACTTATTGATTTATTCGATGAATTGTTTTATTTTTACTGGTCTTATATTACTTTGCTTTGTAAGTTTCATCGCACACCTATTACCCTAATTTTGAACCGCTTCCCGTGATTCAATCTTCCCCAAATTTTGCACATAGAAACAACTATGGTGAAGAATAAAAAAAAAAAAAAAAAAAAAAAAAAAAAAAAAAAAAAAAAAAAAAAAAAATGGCGTCAAATTTATTTGCTTTTTAAGTTTCATCGCACACCTATATTACCCCAATTTCGAACCACTTACCGTCATTCAATCTTCCCCAAATTTTGCACATAGATACAACTAAGATGAAGAATACAGAAAAAAAAGTTGAAAATAAGATCAGTTTTCAAAAATGGTATTATTATATTAATTATTATGCTTGACAAATATATTTTAAGAAATGTTAGAATTATGAAACATAATTTAAATACAATATTAATTTTTTTATATACCTTCTAGAAAATTGGCATTATATCTCAAAAGCACAGTGTAAGTAATTTGATCCTCTCATAATCCTATCAAAATATTTGACCTACTGGCCTCACTTTCTGCGGCTTTATACTTGGAAGACAACATTATCCCCACTTTCTCGTTTCTTCATAAATAGACGAGTTTTTATTCTGTCCCACCTGTATCTAATAATCTAATTTTTTTTAAGTTTATTATTATTCATTATTATTGGTTATACTTTTTTAATTTTTATTTTTCTTTATTTAATTCTTTACTAATTTATATGAAAGTTCTTAAAGGTAATATAGATTAAGTAGGTACGGTATTTAATATTTTTAGACGCATAATTAAGATTTTTGTGATATAAAATTTAAACTATTAATTAGTGCTATTTATCATACCTACACTTAATAATAATAGAATGGAGGAATTTTTGCCTTTTTTTCAATAAATTATTCTCAATAATGTAATGAATGATATCTTAACAAAAACACGGGTTGAAAAATAAGCCAACTCTCACGTAACGTTGTAAAATTATTTAGTTAATATTTAGTTATTATTATTTAATTATTATTTAGTATTATTTAGTTTAGTAGTTTACTAGTTAGTTACAGTTCAGTTTAGTTTAGTAGATCTAATTTATTCAGAACATATTATTTCTCTGTCCCCTCTCTCTATTCTTTGTCCCATAGACACTCATACTATTCTTCCCCAAACCACTCTACATGTGTATTGGCTTAGAGAAATTAATAGAGCTGCTATTTTGCTCTACTACACCTTTATGGAGCATCATAAATTAGAGAATTTGATTGATTAATATGTAATCTCCTCCAGTTACATTGACATTTTTATTTTTTTTATATAAAAGTACTTANCAAAATATTTGACCTACTGGCCTCACTTTCTGCGGCTTTATACTTGGAAGACAACATTATCCCCACTTTCTCGTTTCTTCATAAATAGACGAGTTTAAAAACCTTGAAGAAAAATAAAGTTAAGAAAGATTAAGGCTAGAGTTCATCCCTTAGTGAGGGGAGGTTGAAGGTGAAAAGGTGTTAGGTTTCTTATAAAGGAACAGGTTGGCATCCCTAGACACTGGTGGCATATCAATACAGGACGGAACAAAGGGCTTAAGGACTTTTTTTTTACTTTATCCATGGAGTTTGGTTAAACTAAGGGATAATATATTGACTTAGGTCAGGTCAAACTTTTCCCATAACATATTGCATTAATAAGTTTTATCAAATAAGAACCTAAAAATGAACCCGAGTGTACAATCAATAATCTCCTTTAATAAACAAATTAAAATAGGATTAATCTTAGACTAGTATAGTTTACTTAGTTAACCCCTAACTACAGTATATTTTACTCACAACAACAAATAATTTTAATCTCCGACTCTCTTCTTCGAAACTGATAAGGCTAATGCTTGCCTCTATTATTTAGTTTAATTTGCTAAGACAAAGTATGCAATTTGTTTTGACAGTATACCCAGCCCTGACAGAATATATAAGGTTGGGTGGACCATCGTTGCGCGGATGGTGCTCCTCTATTTCTCACATATCAAAAGTAAGAACTTATTTTACGAGCTTATCACAAAATCTACCTCACCATCATCAGTCGTTTGATGGCTATGAGGTCTGAGGCGCTGGTCTAGTGATCTGAAGGTTGCTAATTCAAGATCCGTCTAAATCAGTGAATTTTTCTCAGGATCAGGTAGAAATTAGTTCCTCTTTTCCCTAGTACTACGGGGGCGACTATTGTCTATTCTAAACTGAGGTGGTTCTCCCCACTCTAACTTTAGCAATGCTCGTACAAGAGATAAGTTGGCTATCTTCTCTATTTATTACACTGTTCTGCAAAAAAATCCTCATAATGAAAATGTCCTTTTCTGAAGTATTTTGGTGTGCTGAGTCCGAATCTGAAGTCAAAATTTCTCCTAGACGTACAGTTTTCCTGGAAAATGCACCTAAAGTTGGGAAAAATTGTGTTTTTGTGGGTTTTTGACCCAATTTTTCGCCCAAAAAAATTTTGTAAAAAAAAAAAATGTATTGGGCATTTGAATATCTTTAAACCAAAAGTCAAAAAAATCTGTTGACCTTACTTTTTTTTAGAAAAATGAAAAATAAGAAAACAAACATAGATTTTTCCACATAGTGAGTCTTGGTATTTCTATTACTTCTTCAGTGGTATAACAAATGTTTTGTGACTTTTTTCTGACATCAGTCTGGAGAACTACAATATATGTGACCGATGAAGGGAGAGGGGTAAAGAAAAAATTGGGGGAGGGGGTGTAGAAATATTGGGGGGAGAACACTAAAAAAAAATGGGGAAAACTACAACTTGTATGTAATTTTTTTAGTATCCCCCCCCCTTTATTCTTGACCTCCCTCCCACCTTCGGTCACATATATTGTAGTTCTCCAGACTAATCTCAGAAAAAAGTCACAAAACATTTTTTATACCACTGAAAAAGTGATAGAAATACAAAGACTCACTATGTGGAAAAATCTATTTATTTTATTTATTTATTTTTTTTCATTTTTCTTAAAAAAGTAAGGTCAACAGATTTTTTTTTACTTTTGATTCGTGTTCCTGACAGTTTAAAGATATTCAAAATATATTTTTTTACAAAATATTTTTGGGCGAAAAATTGGGTCAAAAACCCCTAAAAACACTATTTTTCCGAACTTTAGGCGCATTTTCCGGGAAAACTGTACGTCTAGGAGAAATTTTGACTTCAGATTCGGACTCAGCAACCTCGAAAACATAAAGTTCCGATAAAATTTTCTTGAGGGCAGAAAGTTCGTTAAATTTTGCAGAACAGTGTTATCTCTGCTTGTACATTTTTTTTGGGCATAAAAGTGCATTTTGTGAATGAGTATATTAATCGGTAATGAAACTGAAATTATTAAACATACTAAGCATTAAACAATAAGTTGTTTGGGTGACTAAATTGTTTGAGCGATTAATTTGTATATTAAAACATTGTTATTTGGAAGACTTTTGTCTCTCTTACAAAAATGGTTGCCTTTGCCAATATTGGTTTTGAAAATCTCTAACATGTTAATGGGAGGAGTAATCAGGCTTTGTCTTGTAAACGTGATAACATAAAAACATCGCAAATGACACTTATAAATAATTTAATGGACAATGCTGTAGGAGGTAAGTAAAGTTTTTTCACCACTACAATATTAGAATAAAATAATAAAGCTACCAGTTTTGCTTAATCCATCATCACGTTTAAAGAATAAAAGTTATTAAGAAAGGCGATTCCATTGTTTAAAAACAAATATACATACTGTATTGTATTTCAGATTTTGTGGAAATTATCAAACAGCAAATGTGAATGTGGTGTACCGCAATATACTTCCTTTAAATAGACCGATTTTGTTTTTACCTACAGCAATTTAAATGCTAAAAAAAGGAATAAAACAACAACATTCATTTCCTTAACTTTTGGAGCAAATTAATTTAAAACAAGTTGAGGGCTTAAGACATGGATAAGTAACGTAAGTAGATTTAAATATTAGGATAAAGGATTATGGATATTCTTTGATGATTATGCAGGTAGGTCTAGCCATAATTCACTGCTCTCCTGGGTATCTTTCAACTCAGTTACTGAATTTTCAGCATTGACAGCAGGTTGATTGATTGAGATCTTGAGTCTAAACAAGTGGGGGTAATTAACAAGATGTAGCTGCTATTAACTAAAGGGTTGATGCTCTGTCGAAAGAGATCTATTGATAATTTTTAGGAGATTTAAAGGCAGGTTTTAATTAGTCCGTTGATGGCCCCCATATAAATTTAACATTTTGCGCCCTTTGGTTTTTCTTCCACATGCGCTCAAAGTGTTTTTTTATTATTACCTATATCTTTAAAAGGACTCATCTGTCTTTTAAGGAAATTTGATGGTTTGTCGAATGTAGCCCACAGATGGTCCCACATTAATTTCAACCATTTGCGCTAATTAAATTTTACTATTAGTCCAGAAGATAGACTAACATCAAGCTAGAATTTTGTGTCTAAGTTAATCTTTTAGTGCCTATTAAGAATATGTGGTCAGCTAAGTTCGTCTGAGGGACATAACTCGGCAATAGGCTTTTGAAAAAAAAAACAAAAAAAAAAACAGAATGGCGAAGAGCGGCATTGTCCCAACAATTATGGTGGAAAATGTGATTTTTATGATCCTGCTTAAAAGTTAGTTAGTAGATCAAAAATTAAGTTGATGTTACTTTGTCCCTTGATAGACGACCACTTTGATTTGGAGTATTATTTGAATAACTAACAATTCAAGGGACAAACTAACATCAACTTGATTTTCGGCCTACTTACTAATTTTATACTTAGGATCATAAAAATCACATTCTCCGCCATAATTGACGGGACATGTCCGCTCTTAACCAAATCTTTTTTCTCAAATGCCTATTGCCAAGCTATGTCCTGCAGACGAAATTAGCCGACCGCATATTTTTAAAAGGCAATAAAAGCTTAACTTGTACACAATATTAGCTTGATGTCACTCAGAACATTTTTTGCACTCTATCTACTGGACTACAAATTGGCACTTATTAATCAAAAACCAAACAATTTTTAAAGATATTTGAAAAAAGTGAGAACAAAAAACCTAAAGAAATTTGACAGAAATAAAAAAGGAAACGAAGAAGCTATGTGCCACATTAACTGACAAACTATTTTTGTGTTACTTTTAATTAAAGTTGTTCAATAAACGCTGCTAAATCAATTATTTCTCGTCAGTATTGATCGAGGAGTAACAAGAGATCGGAAGGACGTAATTAAGCCTATAGAACGGATTGACCACGGTCTCTAATGATAGGTTGACGTTGCCACATTACTTCTAGCGTTATTTCATGCTAATGAAGGGAAGTTAACCATTAAAGTCAAATTATGTTTCGGTTGATTGAATGCTAATATTAGTGCTAGGAAGTAATTCCACAGCATCTCGTCTTCAGAACTAAGTTGTAACTTTTACCATACTATTGCTTCGACAGCTTCGGCTCTAAATCAATATGTAATACTAATCTTACACCNTCAAATTATGTTTCGGTTGATTGAATGCTAATATTAGTGCTAGGAAGTAATTCCACAGCATCTCGTCTTCAGAACTAAGTTGTAACTTTCCGAGCCGAGTCTAATACCATACTATTGCTTCGACAGCTTCGGCTCTAAATCAATATTTAATACTAATCTTACACCGTCCTGCTTTCCAAAAACAATTTATAGTTTGTAAAAAGTGTAAATTCCCTAGTATAGACAAATATCTAATAATTTAACATTATTCCATAGAATAGTAGGGCCATTCTCTAAGTAGAGTGAAATTGGAGCCACGTTATTTTGTATTAGCTATTTTTATAGAATTTGTTTTCAGAATTGATTAATTTTTACGATGAATTTACATTTCGAATGATGGGTTTTACTAAGTGTATAATATTAGTATTATCACATCAATCTAACTCAAAAAGAAAATTATTCCCAAAATACCTTAATTATCCACTTCCAATGGTTATCCCCGAGTGTTATAGTTATAAGGGTGTTTCTTCATATCGTTGCTGAGTTCAAATTTCCCAGTTTTTGAGGTTGATAAAAAATTGTTTGAAGCGAATCAACTGGCTTCTATTAGTAATGCTAGCTTGAGAGTTAACTTCCTGCTTTTCTGGTTAAGACGTGTTGTTTGCATGGTAAACATCTGTAGAGTTTTTTTTTTTTGTTAATTATTTATTATTTTTTTAATTTAAGTCCTAATATCAGTACCCTGGCACCTAATGTAGCAACAACGAGTTCTTATCAACCTCCTCGACAAGTGTTCATTTAGTTGTTTTAAGTAACATTATCTCTTTTAAGTAACACTCTTTTCTAATATTGTGTTTAGAGGAGTCTGCAGTAATTTTTATTAAAATATTCATTTCCCTGGGTCCCTGGGATTTTACACTACAAGATCGCCAGGGGAATGAATTACACAAATATTTTTTAGTACCCAATTTCTTTCAAATTAGAGTTCGCCCAAATTATGCCTGATAGCAAAGCGTGGATATAATATGTATGATCACACATTATTCCATGTCAAATCACTAGGCTTAGTAAACTATAATCTTTTATATTATATTGATTTCAGTTTAGACTTTCCACATTATTGCTATTTTAACATACTTCATTCTCATCTTGATTCGGCGCGAAAGTGATTCGTGATATCTAGGAAGGATGTAAATTGCGGTGGTCCTGAAAAGGACCGTTTAGGAGTACTTCGGGATGTGGATGCAGGGGGAGTTCCCTGTGAATTACCTCTCTAATGCCGCTAGACCAGCGCAGTAAGCCGGCAGAGAAACTGTCCTTCCACTGCCAATAGGTCTCAAGCGCTACATTATCCAAAGGCAGCGCAAGGTCGGTTTCCCTTCCAAGCACGAAAAATTCCTAAGAGACAGCACAAGAGAAAAGGACTGCTATTCACAGAGAAAAGGACTGCACCCAAAGAGTAGAGAGATGAGAAGGTGATGACTTCAAACAAAGTAAAGAAAGGCAGAGTTGAGTGTGAAGATTCTCGAGAGGCCGAGGTCCCAGGATGGAGGGGAGTCTGAAGAGAGAGATGGAGAAAAGGGGTGAATGACTTTTTCTGATTGTTTCTTGGCAGATATTGGCTTCTAGTTGGCTTGTTTGTTTGTTTGACTTGACGGAGCATAAACTAATTTGCCGGAGGGGCCGGAGCCGTTCTCTAGCTTGCGTTAGCTTCAATTTTGCACTCCTTATATAGGAACGTGGGAAAATAGATTGAACCTGATTGGTTCGGATCTCTCTAATTGGACAACCAAGCACATACCTGGGATTTGAATAACATGGTTGACTTTGCGTCATTTGAGAGAGCAGGGCGAACTCACAGTATCAATCTAGGGGTTTGTTCAATTACCTTTACATATTTATTATTACACATTTGCACTTTAATTGGTATCTTTATATAGAAAAGAATCAATTGAAAAGTTCAGAGACAGTTGTAGCATTAAGGAGGTTGGTGTACTGCTGATCGAAGTGTTTAGGCCTGTTTGCTTCAGCTATAACACGCCCTCTCAAATGCTTCCTTTGATCTGCTTCGAACGTTAGCTGCCTCAAATTGTTGAGGCACCCTGCAGCAGCCTCCTGCAATCTGTAATCTTCCGATCCCACGCATTCCAACAAGAACTGAACAGATAATGCAATCAAAATGTTTATTGTAGCATTCAATAATTGAGTAGAAAGGTCTAAAAGGAATTTTAGACTCTATTACGTCTAAAGATAATTATTAATACACACAGGATGTTTATAAAATATTTTATTAAAAATAATCTTGTCAAAATAGAATTATTGATTCCTGCTTTCCTTGATTTGATTTTTTTTTCTTATTTTTACCTCGAGATTATTATCTCTAGAGGATTCAGACAATGAGGGAATTCAATATCCTTTTCTATTGCAACTAAATTCAATCCATCGAAATAGTTGCTCTAATCTTACCCTCTGTTATTCTAGCTTTCTTGACAATTTTGGCTTAATATTAAATTTCAGAGAATCTTTTTTTATTCATTATTTTTCCTTCTTTATTTTTTTAACACATTATTGTTCCGGATAGTGAAAATATAAAATGCAAACGCAATAACACAAAAATAAAAATAAAACAACGCATAGCACACAAGTTTTAACACGAATTAATCAATTTTATCAGGAAAATTATCTAATTGGATTCTTGGACAGTTCAATTTACATGCCAAATGTAATTGCATTTCGTCGGAAATACCATTGTAGTCACACTGCCAATCATAAACATTCCAATCGAGTAAAGTTTTAATTTAAAGTTCAAATTAAATTNGGGGGGGAGGACGCAAAATGATGATGTTTTTTTTGAAAAAAAATGACACTGAAAATTCCTAGACTATTCCCAAGTGTTGTATATTTTTGTAATCTACTCTTTAATACCTTTTATTTGACACCCCACTCACAATTTTCAAAAAATATTTTTTTCGCGTGACGTGAATTATCCACCATTTTGGATTTGAAATGCTGATAATTTTGAGTTTGCTGTATTGCTCCTGTGTGTATCTTTTGATTCAAAAGTTATTGGAACCGTACAGAGTGGCAGACAGACACAGGAACGAAACTATAGGGGTTTCTTTTTTTTTTTTGGTTTTACCAACGAAACCCTAAAAAGGCGTTGCACCATCCAGTTAATAGTAATAACTAAAGCAAGTAAGGCGAGCTTCACGTTAGTACGTGAGGCGATAATCACCGGTTTCTGTACGATTAACTTAACCCTTTGACTGCGGAGGTATCACTAGGTGATATCTAGCAGTTTCAACTGAGTGGCGGAAGGTATCACTAGGTGATACCAAGGGTCTCTGGGAAGGGGGTGCGTTGTTCAAGGGAGGGGATGGCAGAGCTTGTTCCAATGGGTTGTTTAGTCTTGTGGCCGCCTCAGGGAAGGTCTCAACTACATTCCCCTCGAGCCGTTTCTCGATCGCTTTTTTTTTTACTTGTGTTATGCGGGTTTGCAGACTTCGCACTTTTATTACACACAAATAGTAAGGTAAGCTATCTTTTCTTATTATATTAATTAATAATTTAATGTTTCTTTATTGCCTAGTGACGGTTAACGTATAATTTTTCAAATATGTACTGAAAAAATGTTAAAATTTTGGAAATTTTCATTTTGTTGCGTAACAAAATTGAAGTATGTTGCTTCAAGATTAGAGAGGTATCAGTTCAATAATTTCTTTACTTACATGATCCCTCGAAATAAAGTATTTTAAATTTAATTTTTACGTATTAAAAGCACTTTGAAGTTTGTTTTATAATTCAAAATATATTTTATCGTGTCTTTGTTGGAATGAGTTATAACTTTTTCTCAAGTAACTGTGGTAGATCCCAGCAAAATATTTTATCCACGATTGATATATAATATAAACATTTTGTCTCGGTTTTGATTCATGATTCTTCTCGTAGTTATATTCATTGCGCGTGTTTTATTTCTTCGTTATTTCCGCACTAGTCCAGATAACTCACAGCCTTCAACCACGCTTGAGCAGCCAGGAGAACTTACGAAAAATAAAACTTTACGTGATACAGCCATTAACACTGTGTTCTGCTTCAACCAAGAATGTTTGCAGTACTTCTTCCTTTGGACACTGTTCATTTAAGACTGTCTTTAGAGCAAAAAATACCAATAACCCTGGTATCACTAGGTGATATCTTCCGCCCAACAGTAAGGTTAAGTCAACTGTATGGCGTGAGGTATCACCTGGTGATATCTTAAATTTTCCTTAAATTTTGGGTAAAAAAAGTTAAATTTTCCCATTTATTATAACTAGTAGTCGTTTTTATGCCATAAATGAGTAAAAAAAAGAAGAAAAAATTTCCGCACCAGAGTTGACCCCTAAGGATTTAGTCCCACAGTCAAAGGGTTTTAAATTAATAAGTCAAATAGTTGCATATTCATTTTGTACACTTAAAGACCTTTAAATTGATGTATAACTTGTCATGGTGACTAAAAACTTTTTTTTAGTCGCCCGCCATATTGTTTCTTTTTAGGTTTCTGTAAAGTACAAAAAGAAACCTTATATAACGGCTATGTCTGTCTGTCCGTTGGCTTGTTTCAATTCTTAAACTACTATACAGGTGCATCTCGGCATTTGAGACAACTGGACATATTTTGAAGTTTTTACACTTAATATTTCACGGCACGGCCAATATGGTGGGTGACTAAAAAAAGTTTTTATTCACCATGGCATGTTATACATCTATTTAAAGGTCTTGAAGTGTAGAAAAAGAATATGTAACTATTAAAATAACACACGTAATATTTTCAAGATGGCGGCTAATATGGCGGGTGACTAAAAAAAAATGTATAGTTACCATGGCATGTTATACATCAATTTAAAGGACTTAAAGTGTAGAAAAAGAATATGCAGCTATTAAAATAACACACGTAATATTGTCAAGATTGCGGGCGACTAAAAAATGTTTTTAGTCACCATGACATGTTATACATCAATTTAAAGGTCTTGGACTGTAGAAAAAGAATATCAACTATTATTACAACTTATAATTTTAACCAGGGCCGGATTTAACAACCTAGGCACTATTTATACGCCCCCCCTCTCCCCACCCCCCCTCCATAGCCCATTACATAGCTACTTGGCTTTAAATTGTTTTGTGACAACAGAACAAAAGATTGTTACAGAAAAGAATGTAATAGCTATTTATTACACTAATACAAATATCTATAGGTACTTAAATAAAAAAATTAACACACTGCACACTTGTCAACATACTTAAATTTACTTTACAAAGGTTTTCTTCTTGCATATATTGCTGATAACTCGTCTATAAGAGGAACAACAGCCATCTTAGCGATAAGTCCCGCGGCCCCTGCCGCCCCTAGGCACGTGCCTATAGTGCCAAGTGGGAAATCCGGCACTGATTTTAACTAAATCGTACAGAAACCGGCGATCATCGCCTCACGTACTTACGTGAAGCGCGCCTTACTTGTTTTACTTTGTACAGAAACCTAAAAGACAATTTTCAAATTAACATCTGACTGCGTTTAAGGGCGCATGAACCCTTCCTAGGACACAGACTGGGTTATTATTCCTTAAATAGTGAGAGAATAGTCCTCTTGAGTCTGTTACACAACCTTCATTTTCAATACAAACGAACAATGCCAGCGCGGGCAGTCTAAATACAACGACTTCATTAAAAAATACTAATAAAATTATCCAAGAGCAAAGAGCTGAATACATCTCTCACAGTTATAGTTATAACTCACTTACAAATTTAATGATATTATTTACTTGATCTAAATATTTGTATTCATAAAAAAAAAGAAAAAATATATATACAGGGTGATTCACGATAAATGTTACAAACTTCGGGAGGTGATTCTACACCCCAAAAGCAACAAAAAATGTCCTCTTGACCCCTGTCCGATTCTCAATTTTAAGGGAGATATTTGGGGTTTTCTGGTTTTATTGGAAACCATGAGTTTTTATCATAAAAATTGTCATATCTCCCAAACTGTTGGTCTTAAAGCAAATTTGAAAAAACCATTGAAAAGCTCATTAAATTTCCATTAAAAATACAAACCTTCAAAGTTTCTAAACACAT
>KZ652137.1:138686-152419 GCA_001010745.2 Gerris buenoi
CCGAAGCCAATCGGATAATTAAAATAAGTGGGTGTGCAAAAACATGTTTAGGCACTTTTATAGGAAAGGGCCCCCACTTTTTTTTAATCTAATAGTATACTTTCTTAAAACTTAAACACACTTCTTTTTTTATATTAAAGTGGGATATTCCTTTGTCCCAAAGTATATTGGACTGAATATCCCTTTACCTTAATAGGTAGTTAGACTAAGGGATATCAACTCTTTTGTATGAAAAACAAAAATGGGGGCCCTTTTCTATAAGAGTACCGACAAGAAAATACTCTATCGTCTATCGTTATCTATTGAGGGACTTCAAGCAAAAATTGAAGGAAATCAAGCAGCGCCATTAAATGAATTAAGATGAGTGGGCTCAGCTTTTTTAATTAATAAACCAGCTAAAGTCCCTTCTCCTTAATCCTGTGAAGATTTTAGAAGAATTCTAGCTCTTGGGGCCATGAATATCCCTCCAAACCTTAGAGCATGCAATATGCAGTACTATATTCACGGTAGAAAATTTTTAGGAGTAATTTAGTAGGAGTAATTTATAGAATCGCAGCATCAAATAAGTTGGGGAACGCTGATATAGACGTCAAAGAATATTTAAAATTGGTAATTTGTCTGAAATGGGGAAATATTAAATATTCTTTGAAAGGGGAAAAATATGTCAAAACAGTGAAATTAATTTTTAATCTACTCTTTATCTTCCGTTATTTTTGACGAACGTAACTTTTTGCTGCTGATTCATATACACAAGTTTTTTTAATCCCCTTTCCTGACACCGTACCAGCTCTTTTTTATGAGCCAAATAATCAAACTTTCCCATACAAACTAAAAGAAAAAAAAATAATGATTCGTTTTTCCACTTACATTTCAGTTCCTTGAGATGCATCGCTGTCTAATGATTCAGTCATACCTAATCCAAATACTTAGGCCTTAATATAAATGCCTTAACTATCAAAACATATGAGCATTTATTTCTTTTTAAATTTATAAATGAAGTGCTATATTGAAAATAAATAATAAAAATTACACGGTAGAAAAAGGTGTTCAGAATATTATGATTTTTTTAATAAAGATTGATTAATAGATTTAAAGTGCAGTGGTTTTTAGAGTCCGTACAATCGGACAAGGGCATTCCTAATATCTTCTGTCCGTCTGTCACTCGGTTTATTGTAATTTCATGAGCCATTATTCATACTAAGTATGAATAATATCATTTATGAATCATGAAATCTAAACACTTTCAAAGTTCGTTAGACATACGAGGGGAGGAGGGAAATTTTAAGTTCTTCTTAGAAATTACGGGTTCTCAAAAATGCTTTTGTTTATGTAGCTCTCCATCGGAAATTTGTTGAATTTAAATTTTGTATAATTATGAAATTATGGGTCTTACCCTTTACTCTTTAGTCCTGTCAACGAAGTTTCTGTATTTAAAAAGGTCCTTAAGCTTTTCTTGACAACTCTTGGGTTTCGAAATATTCACAATTAAATTCGTGGTTTAAATAATATATAATATTATGCAACATCTGATAACATTTTATAGGACATAAATTAAAGCTGAGAAAATGTATTCCAGTCAAAGAATAGTTTATAGGCAGACTTTTTGATATTCATACACATTGACATTCAAAATACCATTTCCTGTGGCTATACCAAGTCTAAGAAACGAATTAAAAAAAAATGAAAGTTTAGGGGATTAAATTTCCTTATAATGCGTACAGATTTAATATATTACGTATAGTTATGAACGGGTTATATTCAAGTCAAAATAAAGGAATAGTAATAGAAATGGAAAAAGATAGTGAAAAGAATGAAAATGAAGGAACTGGAAATACCCAAGAACCGAAAACCTAAGCATAGCAATTAATGTAGAAAAGATGTAGAAGGAACGAAACAAAAAATAATATAGTCATTTACACTTATAATTGTTAAACACTTAAGGATAATAATAAATTAATAGAATTACTAGAAGTAACGGCTGAGAAGCAGTGGGATATAATAGGTTTATGCGAAATAAGAAGGAATGGAGAACACCTGTTATCACTGGATGATGATAAAGAAATGTATTGGAATGGAATCGGTTCACAGGGTGGAACCGGATTTTTAGTGAACAACCGGAGTAAGAAAAACATAACAGGGTACAAATCTTACAGTCATCGTGTATCGAAACTTATATGGAAGCTAGATAATAGTTGTGGTGGTGGAAGATTGAAATTAATTCAAGTTTACGCCCCAACATCGGCTGCGAATGACAAAGAAATGGAAGAGTTCTATTACATGCTGCAAACAGCTCTCAATGAAGATAATTGCAGATATACGATGATAATAGGAGATGTTAATGCTAAAGTTGGGAAAAAATCAGGTAGTGATGGAGAAGCCATAGGTAATTGCGGATACAGTGAGAGAAACGATAGAGGTAAAGATCTACTGGAATTCGCTGAAGGAAACCGATTGTTCATAATGAATAGTTTCTATCAAAAGCCATCCAACAAGAAATGGACATGGATTAGCCCAGATGGGCAAACAAAAAATGAAATAGACCTTATTATATGCAACAAAAAATGTATAATCCACGATGTAGAAGTGGACGATACAATTGATATCGGAAGTGACCACAGGCCTGTCAAAGTAATGCTTAAAATTAAAAAACAAAAATACATATGGGCAAAGAAAAGCATTAAGTCAAAGAGTACTAAACTGAAAGATGAAACTAATTATACTGATTATGAAAATATATTAAAGAAAGAAATAGAGGATAAGAGGCTATATGAGAATAGTAACAATTTAGAGAAATATGAGAGTACCTTAAGTAAAGCTATAAAAGATGCAACGAATAAAATAACAGGGGGAAATGAGGAAATAAAGTCGAATAAGAAAGTACCGAAAGAAATAAAGAGATTACTGGAAAAAAGAAGGAGATTAAAAAGGAAAAATAGAGATAAGGTAGAAAGAGCAGAGTTGTCTAAACTGATAAGGAAAAAGATGAAAGAATGGAGCGACAAGAAAAGAATAGATCAACTAAATGAAATCATAGAGGAAGGTGGAAGTTTAAGAAAATATTGGAAATCACAGACTTTAGGGAAAGGAAAAATTATAGGAATGAAAGACAAAGAAGGAAATATTAAAAATGAGAAAAAAGAAATAGTGGATATAATATCTGAGTTTTATGAAGAACTGTATAATGATTTTAGTGAAGAAAATACAATGATAGAACTAGAAACTGAAAAGGAAAAACCTGATGATATAATAGACAAGGATGCAGATGAAGAGAATGCAGGAACAATAGACGATATAGAAGAAGTACCAGAGATAACTAGAGAGGAAGTTGAAAGAGTGATCAAAAGAATGAAGAGAGGTAAAGCTGGAGGAAAGGATGGCATAACTTGTGAAGAAATAAAAGCAGGCGGAGAGACCATAGTATCAGCAGCTCAGAGATTATTTAATATATGTCTAAATTACAAAAAAGTTCCCAAAGTATGGTGCGAAGCCGAACTCATTCTACTATTTAAAAAAGGTGACAAGCTAAATATAGAAAATTATCGGCCACTGAGCTTACTATCAGCAATATACAAGATGTTTATGAACATAATATCACTCAGGATAGAACGTGATCTTGAAAGAGATATACAAGAAACTCAAACAGGGTTTAGGAAGAATATGTCCACCCTAGATCATATATTCGTTGTTAAGCAAATGATTAGACGGGCTCATGATTATAACTTTCCTTTAGTGATAATATGTGTGGACTTCAAAAAGGCGTTCGATTCAGTTTTGAAGAAGCATGTTATTTGATGCCTTGAGGACAGTGGAGTACATGCCACATACATAAAAATATTTAAATATATATATGATGAGGCAAGTTTCAATATAAAAATTGACAAAGAGGTGAGAAAAATCGGTATGAAAAGAGGAATTCGGCAAGGAGATGTTCTGTCGGGTAAATTGTTTATAAAGGCATTGGAAAGGGCTTGTGATAAACTGGATTGGGATGGAAAAGGAATAAAGGTGAATGGAAGATATTTGAATTTACTCAAGTTTGCTGATGATGTAGTAATAATGGCACATAGCTACGAGCAGGCTGAAGAAATGATAGAACAACTTACCGAAGAAACAAGGAAGATAGGCTTAGAAATTAATATAAATAAAACCAAAGTTATGTCAGTGAATTTAAAAGAAAAGAGAGAAATAAAATTAGAGAATAACAAGATAGAGGAAGTAGAGGAATATATATATTAAGGAAGTCTGATAAATATTAAGGAAAGGGAAAGTGAGAAAGAAATAGGTAGAAGGATAGGACTAGGGTGGAGAAGTTTTAATAAATATAAATACTTATTTAGGTCAAACGTGAATATGGAGTCTAAGAAAAAACTGTGGAATGCTTGTGTATTACCTGTAATGATATATGGATGTGAGACTTGGGCACTGCCGGAAAAAGTGATAAAGAGAATGAGGGTAACACAACGCAGGATGGAGAGAAGCATGTTAAAGATTAGTAGAAAGGATAGGAAAACCAATTCTTGGATTAGGAATCAAACAAAGCTAGCAGATATAGGTGAGACCATGACTGAGAGGAAATGGAGGTGGAGTGGTCATATCGTTAGAGTGAAGGATGAAAGATTCACCAAAGAAATGATGTCGTGGTACCCTAGAGACAGGAAGAGGAATCAAGGTAGGCCGAGTGTAAGATGGGATGACGAAATGCGCAGGGTTATAGATAGGAAAAGTTTGTGGCAAAGAATAGCATATGATAGGAATGAGTGGAAGAGAATGGGTGATATATATTGTAAAGTTTACCTCTATAAAAATTAAATAAAAGATAAAAAAAAAGAGATGACATATTAAATTAAATAAATAAATAAGCAACAAAAAATCATACCAAGAACGAGTTAATGAACTTTGGCTAGATAGATCTATCTAATTGGACTCGAACCAAAGATAAACGTTATTGTTGAAATGTTTTAGAACAGATATTGTTATTGTTATTGTTAGTATAGTTATAATTATAATGATTGTTACTAGTATTGTTTTATGTATTTTAAGTTATATTATAGTAGAGTTATATTGATTGTTTTTCATATTGTTATAAAGTATTGTTATGTTTGGTAAATTATAGTGTAATAAAGTTACATATTGTATTAGTATTAGTATTAACTGATTAGTAAATGTAAAAAATTGCTGGAACTTAAAAAAAAGAAAAGATTAGTGTGATAAACTAATTAATTTCAAAGAAGGAGTATAAACCAAACAGTGGTAACTCCTACCCCATAAGGGGGCCTCGGCATATGCCGATTTAAAACAACTATGCATGTATTTTTATGATAAATAATTAACAAATAGTGCATGGAAATAATGTTTTAATAAAGGCTTATTATTATTATTATTATAGTTATGAAATTGATAGTTTGAAAGTATGAAATGGTCATTTGAAAAAAAAAATGTGCCAAATGTTATGTGGGTTGTGAGAATTACTTATGATAAATGGATAATGGAGCAAATGCGTAATAAAAGTCATGATAATGCTAAAATATACTATGGAACGAAAATAAGGGAATATGCAAGAATATTGTAACTCACAAGAGGCGCCTTTTCTTCACTCCTGAGGAGCATAGAAGTGGTTGTTTTTCATCGATGACTGGCTCGTCTAGTTTTTCAGGGAAGGTTGACTCAAGAGGCGGTCTGATAAGAGGTTCTACGGGTTCTGTCTTATCTTCATTTGTAATGAAGTAGCCGTTGATGCAGTGTCCTTGGCAGTTATGACATACTGCAGAGCAGCTCAAACGTGGCAATTACAGTAAGCCCCACCGCAGCCCTTAGACATTTTTTGCAGAACAGCATATTTAATTTTTTTGAGGGGCTACTATGAGATCCTTTGTGTATATTGGCTGGAACTCCACCATTCCTGTGTTTAGGCCTTTTGTCCAACCCCAGTGTTCAGGGGGATATTAGCCCCCTAGCCATCTTTGCAGCTGGTGATACACTCTAAAACTGAGCTACTTTGCATTACCAATAGTCGGCGGCTCAAATGTCGGGTTTGATATTAGAAACCGACTTCATGAATGAGTGGTATCGGTAGGATTTTAGGGATGCCTCGCTGGATGGAGATCCGTACCAACTTGGAACAAGTACTTACCGAATTCTTCAGGGTGGTTTAAGAAACGTTTATGATGATGTTAGCTGCTAGAAGTAGATCAGAATCTTTCTTGTACAAGTTCAAAAAACTAATTTTCTCCTTCCTTTAAGCTGCAGAATTCTTAAAACATCCAGTAAAAGTGTGTATGAAAAGTATGTGATCAAGACCTAGTTTTTAAAGGTCCTTGCATTAAGAAGGTGAAGAGTATCATTTTCTCAATGGCAAGGCTTGAGGAACATGACTTTTTGCAGTGAAGGGGCTAACCGTAATAAATTACTGAAATATCGATGTCCTCTCCAACGATCACTTCTTATGATGACTTCTTTTCAATCACTTTTGCAACGATAAGGGTATCAGCATCGTCGTCAGAACTTCAGTCGCTATGCCATTTGCCTTGATGACTTGAGTTAGGCAATAATGGGGACTTGATATGCCCAATAGACAGACAATTATTCTGCCATAGCACAGTTGAGGTTTACCGACTTCTTTGCTCGCATTTTGCTAAGCCACGGAGTTAGCATATAACGTAGGTCTGGAGAATTTTGATATTATCACCTCTAAAAACATCTAAGCACACCTCAAAAATAAATAAAATGTTAAAAAATTGCCTAAAAATTCTGCCTATAACCTCTCCTTGAGCATTTATTGAATGGACTACTATCAGATGAGTTATATTAGATTATCTCTACATTTTGTTTTTAATAAATCAACTTATAATACCTGAACTTTTTATTAGCAAGGTAGGTACTTTACTTTTACTTACTTATTTACTAGTCAACGCCCACTCTTGGCTTGAGCCATTTTATGACGCACTGACCTGTACAGTACAAGTTAGGTGACGGGTTTTAACTGTTAGTATCTCGAATACCATTAGAATTATTAAACGAGTAATAAAGGACTTTACTTTCTAAAAAATTGTATGATGTTTAATTGAGTATACTCTGAATTTGGTAAACCTAATTTATCCATTTTTCTATAAATTTGTGAACAATCGAAAAATGGTACCTGTGTTGTAAGATAGTTGCCATAGCTCCTCTCAGAACTTTCAGGACTAGACAACTTATTATAACTGTAAAATATATAATATTTCAAGAGTTCTTGCTCGGAAAAAATATTTTCAAGTCAGATGAGATGTTTAATGTTTAATGCTAAGATAGTATCTTACGAAATCAAGCTAACTGGGATAGCATATGGTGGATGATCTCTTACTCTACTCTAGGAAATAGTTGAGATTACAAAGGTTCTGGAGAGATAAAGGAGTTCAAAACTATTTGCTATCCAAATACCTTCGCCTCTACCTCAACCAGATACAATGCATAGTTGGAACATTTCAAAGAACTGTTCAATTTGGACAAACAAACTAACAAAGCATTCACTGCTTTCAAACATATATAGCAACTTGAACGATAATAGTGCTTCAGATCTACCGAATACAAAAAAAAAAAAAAACAAGTCAAGCTAAAACAAGTCGGCAAATAAGCTTGAGTATAAGTATAAAAGCAAATGGGAGCCGTATGGGAGAGTAATAAATTATATATATAAAATTAAAATGTTACATATATCATTTGATAGTGTTGTCACAACATGGATGAGTGACCACAGATCTTGGTTAACTCGGTGTTAATCCAGCATCGCTATATATAAATGTGTTGGAGACCAACAGTTGTTATTTATTTATTTTACTTTATTATTTATGTTTATTATTTCTGTAAAAAATGGTAATATTGGTAGAACACTTTGTTCTTCAAACGGACATATCACTTTCTACATTTAAACTCATTTTCTTCGTTAAATTACGTTTACTTAATATATTCATTTGTAAATAACGTAAGATTCGCTGGATAACCACGATGAAACCTCCTCTTCTTCTTCACTGGAATTCAAACATATGTTTCTACGTAAGACTTTCTTACGTAATACGTAACATAAGATAAGGGATCCGATAAGTCTGTGCTCATAGGGTACACGCTCCCACTCGACATCCAGATTCTGCAGACGACGGAACACATCGCTTTGTAAGAAAAGCGACGGCACGTGCACGTGTCAACTCATTCATGTTTCAATAACTTTATAAATTTAATTAACTTAGTACCAGGGCCCTCAGCATCACTTTAATTCATCTCTTTAATTCAGTATCTTCTCATCTCGTCGAGTCAGATGAAGACGCCGGACTTGCAGCTCGCAGTCTAGGTCGCAGCATCAGCGCAGACAAGTCACCACGGCTAAGTCCATTTTATAGATCTAAAAATTCTATTTATTCAATTTAAATTCAGTGTGAATGATTGTTTTGGTGTGAAACAATTTGTTGTAATTTTTAACTTAACTTAACTTGTGTGAATGAAGCTTCACTTATACTAAATTCTTTTTTTCTTTGATCTATTGTCTGTATTTGGTTTCGGAACAAATACAGACAATATATCTATTTAACTTCAAATTCACTTAAATTTGTAAAACAACTGCTGGTAACCTTTATACACATCGTGGCGTGTGCCACATATTAACTTATCATTTTATTATATGCTCTATCGTTAAACTATAAATTTTTTGTTCGTAGTTTTATTTTCCTTTTTAAGGTGGTCCTTTGGGTATTTATAGCAATCATTTCGTACAGTAATTTTGGAATTCAGATTCTTAGAATCTCATATAAGGTGCGAACCCTATGAATCTAACATAAATGGGTAGCAGCTTATGTGAAGTGGCAACTAAATGGTTGTTTATATCAATTATAAGGTCTTATACACCTACTGGAGTGACACAATAACCCCGTGTTGTTTTTAAATGTATAGTTGTATAGGCCTTTTGAAAGGCATAAGCCCTCCATGGGCTTTTACGTTGCAAAGTTTTTTTGTTTATATTTCATTATAAAGGCAAATAACGGCTAACAGGAGAATGTGTATGTATAATGAAAGGAATATAAATAAATAAAAAATCGGTCAGAGACAACTCAGACAAACGAGTTTTCATATACGAGTTCAGAATTACTTAGCCTAGTATTTTCCAATTATTATTTTTCGTATGTACATTTAATTATTATTGAACATTTCATCAAAATGTATCATAAAAATAACTTCCCCTCGGCGAGGAATCGAACCCGGGCTCTCTCTGTCCGCGTTTTAAGCTATTTTCTCAAGATTTTTCCCGGCAAAACGGCTTATATCGTTAGATTCAAATGGACTACATTACAGAACTTACTAATCAAAATGGTCGGAACCGTTTTCGAGAAATATTTTTTTTTTCGAATTTTCGCGCCATCACCATACTTTCTCTTTATATGAGAAAGTAATAAACTACAAAAATAAAATAAACATTTAAAATTAAAAGCTTAATTGTATATGGTTTTTTCTTAACGATTCACCTGTTTTTTTTTAATTCATTTATCATATTGTTTTCCCTTCTTTTACCCAAAAGAGCATTACAATAAAGAGCATTACAGGAGCGAGTGCACTAATATGAAAAGTGATGGTGAGCGGTGAATTTAGGTGAACAATATTTTCTAAACAATATTCATATTTATACATTTTTTATTTTTTAAAAACTCGTTAGTCTTGATTAATACATCAAATTATTCTTTAGAGAATATTTTCATTTTTTTTAAAAAACAAACCATTACACTGGAGAAAAACAGAGCAGATTCCTAGGAAATCATCCTCATTTTTTTTCTAAACCTTAAAAAAAGCAAAGATTTTTCCCTTCCGTTCTAATACTTTTTCCAGACAGACAAAAAGAGGGAAATAAATATAAAGAAAAAAAAAGAGAATGGTCACTAATTGGCAAAGTCTTATTGTGAAAATGGAAGTAGGGAAAAGCTGACACAACCTCATTTATTACAGTTGAAAAGATAATTTGTAACGTCTATTAAACAATAGGGATCGGAGGGGAATCAGTGGAGGATGGAAAATCTTTTGTTTTAGTTATGATGTATGGAGGTAGAACCGACCCATTGTGAGGAGTGGGGAGTAACTAAGAAATGTTAAGCCACACCTCCTTCCCTTCCTGGTCTGTTTTCACGTTTCCAGGTGTGTTTTTCTGTCACTTATCTTTTTTTTACTTCATTTCCGGTCTTAATGAATTACCGCTTTTTTTCTGAGCATAATATTTTCGCCCCATTTTAACAATACAAATTGAATAACATTAACAAGAAATTAATTTATCAAATTAATTGTCTACATTTTGCTACGGCTTAGACAAAAGTATTATAGCATTTAATCACAAAAAATAAAGAATACTTATTGTAGAGTAAACCAATTCCTTAAAGTGTACTATAGGTTTTAAATTAAACTTTGATTAGGGAAGGGTGCAAAATATGACCCTTTACTTTTTCATCTTTTAACTTGTGGATCATTATCTATACATATAAAATTAAAGTTTTGTCTGTACGTTGGTCAGAATTGAAAATTTTTTGGATATTTTTTCGTTTTATACATCCCGAAAACCGAATCCGGTCTTAACTTTTTTCGTGTATGTATGTGTGTGTGTGTGTGTGTCTGTCGCCTCAGTCAGACTTTATAGCAGCAAAACTGGCTGAATGAAATCGATTAATTTTTTTTTAAAGGTGAGCGCAAACATGTTGCGTAATTTGTAGGCTTGGTTTCGTCGAAAAATATTGAGTAAAACCAAAGTTATTAACAAACATAACTTAAAAAAATTAGGTTGACTCAGCGTAAACAAACCCCACTGACTCGCTAATCAAAATGTTTGAGTACTTCTAGACCACCACCTAAAGACTCGCGTTTTTTTGCATTTGACGGAAACTGGCCCAAACCTAATGGAAAGATTCGAAAAGTTAACAAAATACATTTTTACCCCCCTTAAAAATTAAAGATGGCGGACGTACTTTTTAGTTTTTTTAGACGCTTATTGTGCCCAAACGGTAAGTCGTATCGACAAACTGACTGCGCCTACGGAAACTGATTTTAAAAGATCTAAAACTTTGGTCATATGACTCTTTGTCGTACCGTTATCGGTTCTACCTTAAATAGAGCTAAATTTTATTTTTTGTAAGAACATATTGACTTTGAGGTCTTTTAAGGCCGAAATACACGGCGACACTTTTGTTGCTAGATTGGGTGTCTAGATTGAGTGTCGCAGTGGATACACCACCGAGAGTGGACGCTAGACCACCCCCACTCCTACCCACTCCGGTCTAGCTAGTTGCGCTCTCGGTGTTTGTTTTCCTCGTGTAGACAAGACACCTGTCATGTCAATTTGCTCTCGCACTCGGTCTAGGCTAGTTTCAGCTAGGTGAAACCTTTTCTAGAGCAAGCATGATCAATACCTCAGCCGGGCAACGCGTGTGGACGACGGAGGAGACGTAGATTATTAGACAAACGGGACACCGTGTAGACAGTTCGGATACTGGTCTAGGAACTTTATTCAAGGTGACACTCCGAGAGCACTCTCGGACACCAGTCTAGTCAAATTTTGGCTCTCCGTGTAGACAGATCGGACACCGCTCTCGCTAGACTCTCTCGCTCTAAGTGTCGCCGTGTATTTCGGCCTTTATGGCGTCCGCAATTGTTGACCGATTTAATTTCTGATTGAAGTACTTAAACCTCTCACTAACGTTCTTTAAATTGGTTATTTATTATTTAATTAATTTGTCCTAGAACTAGAGTTATTAAATATTTACTGGTGGAACTGCTGTATTGAGGGAAGAGACTGGTAATTCAATTAATGCACCATCATGTTTGATGACTGTTCAATGACTTCACAGTCTAATTGGTTTTTATGACTTTTTTTTCTTATTTATTATACCTTCTTTAGTATTTGTATCAATTACTATATATATTAATTAGTTTCTATTGGCCATTTTTTAAATAGCCAATAAATAAATATTTTTTAAATTAGTCCTTACTACGATTTGGAGAAAATTATATTCTTAAGAATGATGTTTTATATAGTCCTGATTTTATTCCTAGATGGCTTAGAAAAAAAACTATTTAGGCATTTCATTTAATTGCTAGGCTTACATGACAATAGGAAACATAGCCACTAATACCTAGCATGGTGAAGGCTAGTATTATAAATAAGTAGAAGGATTTAGAGTTGGAATAGCTTACCAGAAATTAATGTGTTTATATTTTTTAAGAGAGATGATATTAAAAAGTATAGTTATTAATCTTCGCTGGTTCATAATTAACAAATAAAATAACACTAAATAGTATAGAATTAATTTTCGTTAGTTTAGGAAAATTGTAGCTCCATGTGGTTTATTTATTAATTTTCGATGGTTTATATTTAGGAAAGCCGTAGCTTTAAATAACCCTCTTATTAACTATAATTAGTTTATATTGAGGATAAACGGAGCACCGTATAGAATAGTTAAGTTATTGGTAATAATTTATTAAAAATAAATAGCAAAAAATATTCAAAAAGTAATATTATAAACAAACAATTTCCTCTGTTTGATTTTGACTTTATGTATCTTTACAAATTAAAAAATGTTAACATAATATTTATTGTAGTATTTTTACTTGAAGAACATTTAATGTTCCTGAGGGTATAAAACATATTTTGTTTTCTTAACTCTGTTCAAGCAAAAAGTTAATTTGAAAGTTAATATTTATATTTTTTATAATATGTTTTCAGTTATTTTCTATTTTAATAATTTGGCAGATTTTGAAGCTTTTTGATATTCGTTTATTTCCTTATAGATTATCAATAATAACTATAATAAGAGAAATGTTTTGCGAAATAAAAATAAATAAATAAAAGTCTAGTACACATACTTAGCACCACATAGCCCGCACATAGCTTTCTCCCATTATACAAATGGGGAAACGACATGATGAACAAGTGATGAGTTAAATACATCGATAAGGTTACTTTAGGGTAAAATATTGTTTAATTTTAATAATTTGTATACAAATTTGAAGAATGTTTATGATCGTATCTGCTAACGTCTTGACTAATAGTGAATTCAAACGAAGTCAGTCTACGAATATATTAAACATATACCTACATTTTCATTAGTGAATCCATCGACTTTCCTCACTTCATTATGACGAACTCCATATTGTTGGTCTTTATTAACTTACTAAAATAAAGTTCGAAGCAGTCATTTATTAGACCTCATATGGGGGTCCAAGGTGCAACCCGGTTTAGTAAGCCTTCTTATAGTAGGTATTTCAATCAGCTAAGCAGACTAACAGATACACAGAAACTGAGTACCTGGCTTAGGTGGAGTAGCTTTAGTTATTTTAAAGACACTGTTTAAGCCAAGAAGGTCGAGTGGTTTTAAACTGAGAGGACAACTAATACTTTTATATTAATCTTTTATATAATCGAGTAGTGTCCCAACAACGACTCACCTCTAAATGATTTATAACATTAAACATTGATGCGCCATAAGCTGGGGTTGAACCAGTGACCTCCAGTTCAGTAAGCGAACGCTCTTCCACTGAGCTATGAATATCACTGACTTTCTATTTAAACAGTATATTATTTTAAACCTTCCTAGAAACAGTATATTATATGAAGTATAATTGGACAGCGCGAGACTCATTCATTATAAATATAACTAATTATGTCTCAGCTCTTTTTCTTTGAATGAAATTAATAAGAAATAACTAGACATCACGTGGCTCTTTCTGTTTAAGTATAA